>JBCFYV010000024.1:223032-253171 GCA_039000515.1 Timema cristinae
GTGGGTAATTACCTCTAAAATGCTTTCGTCCTCGTCCCTATCCCATTAGGGTAATTATCTATATACATATATGCCTGAACAATTAGGACAGTGTGATAAAAAAAAATAAAGACTACATTTGGGATATTTGAAAAGATTAATAATTAATTTGTCACTGTGTCTTACTACCCGTTTGGGTTGTACACTTAAGTATTAATTTTGCTAATGGGTTGTGAATTGGGAAGGTTGAATTTTAGAGGAAGTGAACCCACATTTGCATGGAGGGAGAGTGGGAAACTATCTAGGAAACCCCCCAGTTCACCTGAGTGAGATTCGAACCTTGATCTCCCCATCTTCGGCAGTAAAGATCAACACAAATCTAGTGTGTTAAATAACTACACCATCGAGGCGGGTATTTGACAAGATACTTCTATGTGCTGAAAAAGCAGAATTGTTTAAAAAACAACTTTAGGCTTTGCCTGACATATTAGGTAGCCCCTATGAGTGGTGCTGCCCTTTGTGGCTATCACAAACTTGCAAGTCCTATTTCAATATTAATTACATGTGCCAATGTACACCAGGGGAAAGAATGCCACCCAATCTGGCTAGAGTGGTTTAGATTCCACTCATGCGAACATGTTCCTAGCTCAGGTAGATTTTCTAATTGCCTAAAAAAGGACTAGGCATAGTAAAATATATGAACAGATACATTATGCATGTAGAGCCTGAAGACGGGGAAATTGCCGTTCAAATTCGGTCGGGTGCAGTGAGGGTGGGTTTTCCACTTTCACTGTACAAAAATGTAGGTGCACTTCTTCATAACTCAACCTTCCTGATTCCTTCCTCTGAATTCAACCCTTCTGATATCTAACTCATTAATAATTTTTATACAGGCCTATCACCTGAATAGGTAGTAAGACGTGCTAAGAAAAAAAGAATGGTTTGTATTACAGAAGTACAAACATGTCTCTAGTTCAGATGAATTTTCTATAAGTGCCTATAAAGGACTGGGCTTAAAAAACAGATAGGTTTGGGTTCCACTATTACAAATATGTTTCTAACTCAGGTGGATTTTCTAACTGCCTAAAAAAGGAGTCACCCTGATAAAAAAAATCCGAGTAGAAACTATTTATGCATACATATTTTTTTTCTAGTTTTCATAAATAAACGCAACATTTAAAAAAAGTGGTTTGGCTTCCAAAGTAAAAGTAGGCCTACTTGTAGCCAAAACGTTACCTGGTATCCAGATGATTTCTGAAATACTTAGCCAGGCATTTTCCTTTCTTAAAGCCTCTTTAAACTCTTTAAGGTTTTTATTAAACAAAACAGGCCTTTGCCGAACACAATAAATAAGAAGAGAATCCATTTCAAAATCGCTAGTATCCATATTTATCAATTAGAAAAAATGCAATGACGCTAGTAAATGGAGTATAAACCAAATAATAGGGGTGTTGAACCTACAAAAGCAAAGCCAATATTTCTGAGAACTTGATATTTCTCATAAAACATTTTCCTAGAAGCCGCTCTTCCCGGGGTGTTTAGATTTTTAAAAATGTTTCTGAAATAGGTTCGCGTGTAGCCATCTTTTCATTTTGTATATGTTTCCATAGCGACGGATTCTATCACGATATTCTTTCTTTATTTCAAGGCGCATGCACATATTTACTCGGCTGTGATTGGTAGTCCGTATAAACGAGTCCGTAGAAAGTTAAAGTTGGGCAACTTTTATGGAGTAAGGACTTACGGATAAGGACTCTGTGGCCAGAGCAATCTGATATTGTAGCATCGACTTCTTACGGACCACGGACCTACGGATACGGAGTCTGTGTCCGGGCCTTCAACCGTTCGGTTAATCACGATGATGAAAGCGGAAGAAAATCAAGTGAGGATTGATTATGTTCGGGATTGCCCATTAATTTTAATGTGTCCCTTACATTCTTGTGTTTTCCCATACAGTTTAATCACGTATTGTAAAAACTGCCGACAATCCCGAAAGTGTAGGTCCGCTCGCACCCGTAGTAGGGATGGGTCGATACCAATATTTCATGTAGGCCTACTTGTTCCAGATGATTCCGGTTAGGCCTACACTTTCGGAACATTTCCAACTTGCCGATACTGTCTCACCTTATGATAGCGTACTCCTCTAGTAATAAAACAAGCGCATGTGTGAAGAACTTGAGAGCTGCAGCCTAGCGGTGTGGTGTTGCAAAACTCAAACCTTACAAATGTAACAGTAACTATTTACAGCCAGTTTTTGAGGATTTATTCACAACCAGCTGTTTAAAATTCATTTAGATTTTGTAAGGTAACGTATTTTATCAAATGTAATTGGATTTGGAGACCTCCATTCTCCTCGACTGAGTCCCAGAGTCCTAAGAAAATTAGGACGTGTCCATTGAAGATTAAAAAAAGTTATCTTCTCGAAAGCAATATACAGACCAATGAATTGTTATGTTGATTGTAGTGGGGAGTGAGTTCCTGCACTTTTTGGCTACGGGAGGGGCTTTTTTTTTTCTGTTCCCAAATTTTTGAATTTGTTAGCTTGACAGAAAGATGCTTTTTCCACAAATAATTTTCATTATAAAATGGTTTGGTATTTAATTGTGGACATGAATTAAAGGAGGTGATGAGAGATTCCCCTCCTCCATTGAATTTATTTAAATTGAATCATGGGTGTAAGGAGTATTTAGTTTTGGGGAGGCCTAAAATGTGCACATCGGAAATCCATTCTGCTGTGAGAATGGCGCTTTAGACCAGGCATGTTAAACCCACAGCTCTCGAGTTTGTTCTGTTCATTCTGCTGTGAGAATGGCGCTTTAGACCAGGCATGTTCAACCCACAGTCCTCGAGTTTGTTCTGTTCATTCTGCCGTGAGAATCGGCCAGCTGACATTGGTACACTGCAGCTGTCTCACTAACGTATCCAGCCCATGTGTTACGAATAATGCTACTTGTTAAATAGACGTATAACAGTTTGTTAAGAGTATGTTTTTTTTTTATTAGGGCTATGGGTCTAATAGATCTCATGTATGGCCTCTGGCCATCTTTGAAACAGCTTACGAGGCCCTCAGTCAGAGAAGGTTGGACATGATTGTATGCCTTAGACCATAGAACCACCAAGGTGGGTAGGACTTACTCTTAAATTCCTGCATGGTGAGAAATAGATTTCTGAATATTTTTGTAATTACATAATAAAAACTTTGTTAGCAAACTTTCAAATGTTCAGGTAACTTTCTTTTTCGATGAATTGCTTGGAAAATAATAATACAAAACTTGTAGCAGAAACAGTTTTAGTATTTTGAAAAAGATCTGAATTAAACTCTTTCATCCATTGTAGTTAAAGATTCAAGTATTGTGAATTCTTGGGGTTTACAGAAAAAGCACATTTTTTTATAAGGAGTACAAGGAGATCCACGCAACCCTTTTTTTTCAGAACAGATTTAAAAATAAAATAAAAATAATTTTTTTTTTAAATAGTGACTTCTTTATATATTAAAACCTTTGGTGGTTGTTTTTTAGGACAGAGGCTGTTTAAACCCCATAAACCCCCATGGAATGGGTGATAAATGAGATCCCACATTGGTGTGAATGTGTTGCACCTTTAGTCTGGTTTGTCGGCGACTTTGAGATCCCGGCCAAGTGTAGGCTACAGATGGAATTAGTTTCCTCTACATTTTATCATCTTCACCAAACTTCCTGCATTCCTCAATACTATCCCATCATCTTATTAAAATAAATGTTTATACATTGAATGAAATAGAAATATGTGGTGAGAAAAATAATGATGAATTGTCGGCTTAAATCGGTTCTAATCAGACTTTTTAGTTTTAAACTGGTTTGATGAGAAAAATTTTGACTTTTAGAGGCCATGCTACCCCTCAAACACCTCTGGGAATAATTTTGATTGATATAACCATATTTCATATAGTAGATATGGATTTTTTCTTAGCGGTTTTCTATTCTACCTCCTTGCAAATGCAGGTGCACTTTTCTAACCTCACTCTCCTAATCACTAGCACATTAGAGTAATTAATACATAGGTGAAGAACCCAGGTTGTAAGACCTGGTGCTAAAAACAAAAATTATATACATGACATGCCAGTGCTCCACCGTGGTTAGGATCCCACGTTAAACTGTAGGTCCTCCATTTCATCTCACAATCATCCTACCATTACACATTAGCGTAAGTGTGTATAACGCAAACGGGTAGTAAGACGCGGTGCTAATAATAATAATTCATATATGACCCACCACTTAAAAAGTTTAAGTTTCCCTTCCATCTTTAAAAGTTTAACACCAAGCTACAAAAAAATCAAATCTAACCTAAATAGACATCTGCCTCCCTGATAAAAGTTCAGAGAATGTAACAGCATTTTTAAGTTTACAAATTTAGTCTTGGAGGCCTAATCATCCTTGGTGATCACCTCAGCACTAAAGGAGTGCTTGATCTTTCGGAACACAGAGCACTTCCTGGGAGGAAGGAACTCCTCTTTTGTCTCATGAAAACCTTTCCTAATTACTTGATAGTTTCCCTCGGGGATATTTTGGTCTTCAGTTGTATCTTAGGAACATTGCAGACATGCTCGTTTCCGAGCAGAGAGTCCCTAAAATGGTCAGCATGTACATATCTCACTTTGGGGCCGACCATTTTTCCCTGAAATCCAAGACTCATTTCCTTGTTGAACTGTTCCAACCAGTATCAGACCTGTCTCGAATGTACAGGTACCTCCATGCTTGTAGCAGTCTTAGCTATTGTTTCCTTCCTTTCTGACACATGCTAACCTAATTCTGGCTCTAAACACTTCTGTGGGGGATGTTTCTTGTTAATGAGGGTTGTTTGTTTCTATGGTAGAATATAAAATTATCCACTCCACGAGTAGAGTTCTTTTCTTTCCCTCCTGACAGCCTTGCATCAATAATAGGTGCAAAGCTTTCTTTATGATATTTACTGTGCTTGTACATTTGATGCAGGATGGTAGGATGGTGAAACCACATGCACTACACCATTGCTACCAACACCAACTGAGGACCCGTCAGAGACCCATCAGCTATAAAACATGTCTGCAGCTTGGCTATAGTTTGACTCCATGTAATCCCTACATAAGAAACGTCTTTGTCCATTTAGATTGAGCATCCACCAGCACTACTAACTATTCCATTCCACTGTAGTTTGCAAAATCTACATGTACCCTTTGCCAACGTCTTAGAGGCCAACTCGTTTGCTGAACTGGTACCCTCGGTGTACCATCCATAGCTACTTGAAAAATTAAACACCTCTTACGGAACGATTCCACTTTGACATCTATCCCTGACAACCCTATATATTCAGAGCCTCTATCTTACATCCCTAGATAATCCTCATTCAACATTGTCAGATTTATTTAACGAAATGCCCGAAATGGTTTCCTCAAACGAATATTAGATGAATTGACATAGAATGGCTTGAAATGGTTTCCTCATCTGAATTTCAACACAAACAATCTTAAATATACCCATTTGTGTTACTTGTTATTATGTTAATATTTTGTTAAGTGATTCAAACTGCTTTGGAAAAGAACCATCTAAACACCAATATTTTGATTGAACAATTTTTCAGGATGACTTTCGATCTGATGGTAGAAGTCGCATGGAATATCGTCCAATGGAGTTGGAGACGAATGTTGTCTCTCATGCAAGTGGTTCGGCACGTCTTCGTCTTGCAAATACCGACATCTTGGTGGGAGTCAAGACAGAAATTGATATACCATTTCCGGAGAGACCAAATAAAGGAAAACTAGAATTTTTTGTTGATTGGTATGTTTTGATAGCTTTTAATATTTTATATTGCTTACAATTTAAATAGGTTACATTTAGATATTGGAAACACTTTGGCTTATTTTAAAGTAAAACTCTCTATTTTATAAAAACACTTTAGCACCCCTCTTAAAATGAATAACTTTTTATCTAAATAATTTCTACTTAAAACACATTAAAATATAATACCTAATTATTATTAGTATGTATCAGGTAAATACACGTAACCCTAATAGAAGAAATAGTTACCGACATTTTTAAATACAAAATTATTTGGTAACCCTGTTAGCTTATATTCTTTTGATCAAAAACCAAGGATTGGCCTGAGCTGTTTCTTTACTTGAAACAACAATGTATTATTAGAGTTTAGTGTAAATACACACTAGAGTAATGTCGCCTCCCTCAGATATGAAACAACCAGGATGATATGAGCGAGTAGGATGTGTACATGGTTTGCAAGTTTCAAATTATTAATTTACTAGCCCCCTTCCCCGTAAAAAAAATATTGTAAAGAACCTGTAAAACAAAGCTTCAAATCATCCATCATGTCAATATAAAAACAACACTTTTTTACTTATTTAAAAAAAATACAGTCCTACCATCACTATAGCCCCCTCCCTATTTTTATCCTCCCTCCTATTTTCATCTCATTCCTCTTTCCTCACCCCCCTCACCCCATTCACCAACCCCACTTTCCCTTAAACAACTTTTTTTTCCAACGACTATATAATATACTATCGACATTTTTATGAGGAATAAATTAATTTTTCAAAATAAAATATATCCTATGTTACTCGCTGATAATGTAGCTTTATATTTGTGAAAGAATTTTTAAAATCGGTCCAGTAGTTTTTGAGTTTATCCATTACAAACAAAAAAAACAACAAAAAATCAAATCTTTCCTCTTTATAATATTAGTATAGATTAAAACACATTAATTTACAAAGTATTACATTTACTGTATTACTGTAATGTTCATAATTGGTTTTCATGTCAATTCTCATGCATTTAACTACAGTATTAGTGTCCAATTCGAATGGGTAAATAAAAAATATAAAAAACTACAGTATTGTATAAAAGTATTGTAAACAATACTTTATACTAGTAGTCCTAATAGTAATACAGTATACTTATTTATAAGTTTAAGTAAAAAAATATTGTATAAAATATTAAAATATTGTGTTAAAATTGGACACTTTGACAGAATGATTACCTCAGATAATCGGGTCATGGATAATCGAAAGTCTAGTGTATTTTGCTGTCTTGTGTTTTTAGGAAGATGTTTAGTACCTAATAGTTCTATTATTAGTTTTATCTGAGAGTTAAAATAATTGTAATTTATTCAGCTCAGCGAATGCGACACCTTCGTTTGAAGGTCGTGGTGGAGAAGAATTGGGCACAGAGATTAGTAGCGACTTGTCTAGAGCCTATCAATCATCTCTAGCTTTTGATTTGACGTCGTTGTGCATCCTACCGGCCCAACAGTGCTGGAAACTATACATAGACATTTTGGTATGGTACTAGACTATTTTACCAAAGTTCTCTAGGAGTTGACACATAGACACGAGAAATGAACGTTGGATTCTTGTCCTACTACTTTGTATCACAGCAACCGGACAATCACAACTGCACATGGGAGATCACATGTCAGATTTGTAGAACATGTTCACAGGACATATCCCGGATAGCTCATTGACAGAGCATTGGCACTCCAAGTCAAGGGTCTAACTTTCATTTCCTGTGTCCTAAGGGTCATTTTACAAGTTTTAGAATATGATACTTGATGCGGCTACATCATTTTCATCTCCCAAGCCTCACTAGTCACCTTAAACTAATTATCTTAGCATCAGCTTTATTCATGAGTGGAGACAAATAACTGGCCCTCACTTCCTTGATTTAGAAACATATTTAGGTTTTTACTACATAAATTAAAACATTTTATTAGAATAAAATATTGTTATTTGGTTAATACAGTTCTTAACTGGTGTTCCGTGAACTGGTTATAAGTGTTCCGCCAGTGAAAGGTAACATGATAAACAGCTCTTAATGATTCTAGCTACTCTGATTCTAACAACTGAAGACTGCTACGCGCGTTCACTTCAAATCCAATAGAATATCATTTTCTTTAAATGTAAAAATGACACCCAGATATGGGTGTTCTGCAAATTTTTTCTATAGTTCAATGTGTTTCGTAACTTCCAAAGGGTTAAGAACCACTGGGTTGATATAATGAATGGTGCAATTATAAATTAACTTGAAGGGCAGACAAATTAGAAAACAGCTACTTCTACCAAATTACTTTGTATAGTTAAAGTTTCATTATTATGTTATTTTTAAATGAATTAGTACACGCTCTTGCCTTTACTAGTTGTGAACCATCTAAAGCAAGAGGATGAAGTGAACAGGTTGGATTTTAAGGAAAGCCACACTCTTCAGGAGGATGGATAGAAAGACAGTTATTGTTCCTGGTTGAAGCTTGGTCTCCATGGTCAAAGTCATCAACTAAAACTTGTTTGGCAGATCCTGGAATGCGGGGGTAACCTCTTTGATGCAGTGTCCCTTGCTGTAAAAGCTGCCCTGCACAACACACACATCCCTCAGGTTAAAGCTGCTTTGATGGATGGAGGTCAGGTAGACATACACTTGTCTGATGATCCCTTTGACTGTTGGCGAATTGATGTGTCCACTGCACCTCTTCTTGTAACCTTGTGCAAGGTCAGTCTACTACACTTTACACAGATTTACAACAAAAGGGTACCCATAGCTCTCTCCAATGACTCACACATTGCTAACAAGTTTCTATTGACATTTACTTTCATCAAGAAATACCACCCACAAATGTAAAGAATTAACACTATTCTTAAAAGAGATGATTATTTTCTAAATTCTTACTCCAAGACAAACCTCAGTTCTCTCCCAAATGATCCCTTTAAAACGACCTCCTAGCCTGTTACCCCAACAAAACATTTGTATCAGTCCACACAGCACCCAGCTCAAAGTAACAATATCCTAAACTATTACTGGACACATCCAACTCGCAACAACCACCCCTCTGAACAGTGATTGTATTCATTAGAACCACAAGACTAATGGTGGCTATGATGCCTTGTTTTGAAAAGATATGTCTTTGATAGCATGGCATATTAGGCATAGTGGGAAAAGTTAAATAAAAAAATGCTTTTGTTGTCTTTATTTGTTAATATCCTAGTGTTGCATGGTAGCGCTAGTATCACCTTTCTACCTATACTAGAAACAGGTGAAAATTACAAATTATCAAATGATAATAATCTACTAAACCAAAGAATGCACTAAAAAAGTGATGATGGTTGTTATTTATATAGAACTTACCAAAGACAGAAAATGATTAATAGAAAAACCTACAAAAATAAATGGGCCTAGACCAGATAACAGTTAAAATTTAAATTGTCTAACCATTACATTGCATCATATTAATGACAGAAATTGTAAGGACATGGAGAGAAGGGAAGCTCAGTCAGTTGTAACGATTCTGATTTGGACCCTTCTCATATATTTAAAAAGTGCATTTTCTTTAAAGTATTGTATGTAAAAGATCCTTTCAATATTTCATCCATGAAGAATCACATGCTTTTCAGAACTGATGTCAATATATTGCACCATCAAAACAAAATCAACTCCGTAGTATTTACTAAAAAAGCAAGTGACATTAATAGGAAGTTAGCCTTCATAACACCTGTTGCCAGGACTCCACACAGTGCCGTAGCACAAACAAATCAGTAATACAAAATATTAACAGTGAACACCAGCACACAAAAAACTTTGTATCAAAGACAGTAATTCACAGTGCCACTAACTGAATTCTGTAGTTCAACTAAGTTGTATCATATAAACTTATATATTCAGTGCCGAAGATAAAATAACTTTTATAAATCATGTGCAACATTAAAGGTCTTATTTATTAAATTAATGTATCACAAATAATTCTGTATCAATATAATTGGTGCTTGATCATGGGGCTATAAATTCCAATTATCTCACAATACCGATATACCATACCGCTTTAATTAGGGCTCGATCACGGGACAATTATCAGCTAACTAAAGGGTATCACTTCACTCGGCGCCCATCGCCGACCCGTAACATTTTAATCGACATCCAATGCAAACCAATTAATTCAATAACATTACAATTGGCGCCCAACTGCGACGCATGATCTTCCAATCCCTTAGGCAAGAAAGGGACTCCACTGACTGAGACACACTGCACACTAAACATCACACTACCAAGAACATCTAACCGACAACCGAAGTGAAATGAGAAGTGGTTTCACACACGGCACACCAGACGGACCACTGACAAAGAACATCGTACCGAGGTGAAACAGATGTTTTATGCACGGCATACCAAACAGCACATCGACGAAGAACATCGTACAGAGGTGAAACGAACAGACGTTTCACATAGATGGTGCATCGACGAAGAATCAATCAAGTCACATAAGATTTAAACAATTTTTGGTTATTATTATTATTTTAATTTACAACATATAAAAAACTTTGTTGTAATATTGTATAAATCCTGTTAATATTAGTAAATTTTGAAAGGGAGCATGGCAGATTTAAATCTAAGTCGAAGAACCATAAGGAATTTAGATCAGTTAATGAGTCTCACACTGGGTGTATAGTCAGTCCTCCTTGCCATCTAGACTAGTTAGTCTAACAGTGGGTTTAGAGACGGTTCTCCTTGCCATCCAGACTAGTTAGTCTCACACTGGGTGTATAGTCAGTCCTCCCTGTTATCCAGACTAGCTAGTCTCACACTGGGTGTATAGTCAGTCCTCCCTGCCATCTAGACTAGTTAGTCTCACCCTGGGTGTATAGTCAGTCCTCCCTGTTATACAGACTAGCTAGTCTCACACTGGGTGTATAGTCAGTCCTCCCTGCCATCTAGACTAGTTAGTCTCACACTGGGTGTATAGTCAGTCCTCCCTGCCATCCAGACTAGTTAGTCTCACTGGGTTTAGAGTCGGTTCTCCTTGCCATCCAGACTAGTTAGTCTACACTGGGTGTATAGTAAGTCCTCCCTGCCATCTAGACTAGTTAGTCTCACACTGGGTGTATAGTCAGTCCTCATTGTTATCGAGACTAGTTAGTCTCACTGGGTGTATAGTCAGTCCTCTCTGCCATCCAGACTAGTTAGTCTCACACTGGGTGTATTGTCAGTCCTTCCAGTTATCCAGACTAGCTATTCTCACAATGGGTGTGTAGTCGGTTCTCCCTGTTATCCAGACTAGCTAGTCTCACACTGGGTGTATAGTCGGTTCTCCCTGTCATCCAGACTAGCTAGTCTCACACTGGGTGTATAGTCAGTCCTCCCTGTCATCCAGACTAGTTAGTCTCACACTGGGTGTATTGTCAGTCCTTCCTGTTATCCAGACTAGCTAGTCTCACACTGGGTGTATAGTCGGTTCTCCCTGTTATCCAGACTAGCTAGTCTCACACTGGGTGTATAGTCAGTCCTCCCTGTCATCCAGACTAGTTAGTCTCACACTGGGTATATAGTCAGTCCTCCCTGTTATTGAGACTAGTTAGTCTCACTGGGTGTATAGTCAGTCCTCCCTGCCATCCAGACTAGTTAGTCTCACTGGGTTTAGAGTCGGTTCTCCTTGCCATCCAGACTAGTTAGTCTACACTGGGTGTATAGTCAGTCCTCCCTGCCATCTAGACTAGTTAGTCTCACACTGGGTGTATAGTCAGTCCTCATTGTTATCGAGACTAGTTAGTCTCACTGGGTGTATAGTCAGTCCTCTCTGCCATCCAGACTAGTTAGTCTCACTGGGTTTAGAGTCGGTTCTCCTTGCCATCCAGACTAGTTAGTCACACTGGGTATATAGTCAGTCCTCCTGTTATCAAGACTAGTTAGTCTCAGACTGTGTTTAGAGTCAGTCCTCCCTGTCATCCAGACTTGTTAGTTTCACACTGGGTGTATAGTCAGTCCACACTGTCATCCAGACTAGTTAGTCTCACACTGGGTGTATAGTCAGTCCACCTTGTCATCCAGACTAGTTAGTCTCCCTGGGTGTATAGTCAGTCCTCCCTGTTATCTAGACTAGTTAGTCTCACACTGGGTGTATAGTCAGTCCTCCCTGTTATCTAGACTAGATAGTCTCACACTGGGTGTATAGTCGGTCCTCCCTGTTATCAAGACTAGCTAGTCTCACACTGGGTGTATAGTCAGTCCTCCCTGCCATCCAGATTAGTTAGTCTCACACTGGGTGTATAGTCAGTCCTCCCTGCCATCCAGACTAGTTAGTCTCACACTTGGTGTATAGTCAGTCCTCCCTGTCATCCAGACTAGTTAGTCTCACACTGGGTGTATAGTCAGTCCTCCCTGTCATCCAGACTAGTAAGTCTCACACTGGGTGTATAGACAGTCCTCCCTGTTATCCAGACTAGCTAGTCTCACACTGGGTGTATAGTCAGTCCTCCCTGCCATCCAGACTAGTTAGTCTGACACTGGGTGTATAGTCAGTCCTCCCTGTCATCCAGACTAGTTAGTCTCACACTGGGTGTATAGTCAGTACTCCCTGCCATCCAGACTAGTTAGTCTCACACTGGGTTTATAGTCAGTCCTCCCTGTTATCCATACTAGCTAGTCTCACACTGGGTGTATAGTCAGTCCTCCCTGTCATCCAGACTAGTAAGTCTCACACTGGGTGTATAGTCAGTCCTCCCTGTCATCCAAACTATTTAGTCTCACACTGGGTGTATAGTCAGTCCTCCCTGTCATCCAGACTAGTAAGTCTCACACTGGGTTTAGAGTCGGTTCTCCCTGCCTTCCAGACTAGTTAGACTCACACTGGGTGTATAGTCAGTCCTCCCTGTTATCCATACTAGCTAGTCTCACACTGGGTGTATAGTCGGTCCTCCCTGTTATCCATACTAGCTAGTCTCACACTGGGTGTATAGTCGGTTCTCCCTGTTATCCAGACTAGCTAGTCTCACACTGGGTGTATAGTCGGTTCTCCCTGTCATCCAGACTAGCTAGACTCACACTGGGTGTATAGTCAGTCCTCCCTGTTATCCAGACTAGCTAGTCTCACACTAAGTGTATAGTCAGTCCTCCCTGTCATCCAGACTAGCTAGTCTCGCATTGGGTGTATAGTCAGTCCTTTCATGTTATCCAGACTAGCTAGTCTCACACTGGGTGTATAGTCAGTCCTTCCTGTTATCCAGACTAGTTAGTCTCAAACTGTGTTTAGAGTCAGTCCTCCCTATCATCCAGACTTGTTAGTCTCACACTGGGTGTATAGTCAGTCCTCCCTGTTATCCATACTAGCTAGTCTCACACTGGGTGTATAGTCGGTTCTTCCTGTCATCCAGACTAGCTAGTCTCATATTGGGTGTATAGTCAGTCCTCACTGCCATCCAGACTAGCTAGTCTCACACTGGGTCTATAGTCGGTCCTCCCTGTCATCTAGACTAGTTTGTCTCACACTGGGTGTATAGTCAGTCCTCCCTGTCATTCAGACTAGCTAGTCTACCACTGGGTGTATAGTCGGTCTCCCTGTTATCCAGACTAGCTAGTCTCACACTAGGTGTATAGTCAGTCCTCCCTGTCATCCAGACTAGTTAGTCTCACATTGGGTGTATAGTCAGTCCTCCCTGTTATCCAGACTAGCTAGTCTCACTGGGTGTATAGTTAGTTCTCCCTGTCATCCAGACTAGTTAGTCTACACTGGGTGTATTGTCATCCTTCCTGTTATCCAGAGTAGTTAGTCTCAGACTGTGTTTAGGTCAGTCCTCCCTGTCATCCAAGACTTGTTTGTCTCACACTGGGTGTATAGTCAGTCCACCCTGTCATCCAGACTAGCTAGTCTCACACTGGGTGTATAGTCAGTCCTCCCTGTTATCCATACTAGCTAGTCTCACACTGGGTGTATAGTTGTTCTCCCTGTCATCCAGACTAGTTAGTCTCACACTGTGTTTAGAGTCATGTCCTCCCTGTCATCCAGACTTGTTAGTCTCACACGGGTGTATAGTCAGTCTACCCTGTCATCCAGACTAGTTAGTCTCACACTGGGTGTATAGTCAGTCCTCCCTGTCATCCAGACTAGCTAGTCTCACACTGGGTGTATAGTCAATCTCCCTGTTATCCAGACTAGCTAGTCTCACACTGGGTGTATAGTCAGTCTCCTTGTTATCCAGACTAGCTAGTCTCACACTGGGTGTATGGTCGTCCTCCCTGTTATCCAGACTAGCTAGTCTCACACTGGGTGTATAGTCGGTCCTCCCTGTTATCCAGACTAGCTAGTCTCACACTGGGTGTATAGTCGGTTCTCCCTGTTATCCAGACTAGGTAGTCTCACTGGGTGTATAGTCGGATTCTCCCTGTCATCCAGACTCGCTATGACTCACACTGGGTGTATAGTCATCCTCCCTGTATCCAACTAGCTAGTCTCACACTGGGTGTATAGTCGGTCCTCCCTGTTATCCATACTAGCTAGTCTCACACTGGGTGTATAGTCGGTTCTCCCTGTTATCCAACTAGCTAGTCTCACACTGGGTGTATAGTCGGTTCTCCCTGTTCATCCAAACTAGTAGTATCACACTGGGTGTATAGTCAGTTCCTCCCTTTTATCGAGACTAGTTAGTCTCATACTGGGTGTATAGTATGTCCTCCCTGTCATCCAGACTAGTTAGTCTCACACTGGGTGTATAGTCAGTCCTCCCTGCTATCTAACTAGATTAGTCTCACACTTGTGTGTATAGTCAGTCCTCCCTGTTATCAGACTAGTTAGTTTCACACTGGTGTATAGTCAGTCCTCCCTGCCATCCAGACTAGTTAGTCTTCATTGGGTGAATAGTCAGTCCTCCCTCCATCAGACTAGTTAGTCTCACATGGGTGTATAGTCTGTCCTCCCTGCCATCTAGACTAGTTAGTCTCACACTGGGTGTATAGTCAGTGCTCCCTGTCATTCAGACTAACTTAGTTCACACTGGGTGTATAGTCAGTCCTCCCTGTCATCTCAGACTATTAGTCTCACCCTGGGTGTATAGTCAGTCCTCCCTGTTATCATCAACTAGCTAGTCTCACCATGGGTGTATAGTCGTTCTCCCTGTTATCCAGACTAGCTAGTCTTCACACTGGGTGTATAGTCAGGTTCTCCCTGACCCATGCCCAGTAACGTTCCTATCTAGTATCTCACATTGGGTGTATAGTCAGTCCTCACTGCCATCTAGACTATTTAGTCTCACACTTGGTGTATAGTTAGTCCTCCCTGCCATCTAGACTAGTTAGTCTCACACTGGGTGTATAGTCAGTCCTCCCTGTTATCCATACTAGCTAGTCTCACCATGGGTTTATAGTCGGTTCTCCCTGTTATCCAGACTAGCTAGTCTTACACCGGGTGTATAGTCGGTTCTCCCTGTCATCCAGACTAGCTAGTCTCACATTGGGTGTATAGTCAGTCCTCCATGTTATCCAGACTAGCTAGTCTGACACTGAGTGTATAGTCAGTCCTCCCTGTTATCCATACTAGTTAGTCTCACACTGGTTTTAGAGTCGGTTCTCCCTGCCATCCAGACTAGTTAGTCTCACACTAGGTGTATAGTCAGTCCTCCCTTTCATCCAGACTAGCTAGTCTCACATTGGGTGTATAGTCAGTCCTCCATGTTATCCAGACTAGGATAGTCTCACACTGGGTGTGTAGTCAGTCCTCCCTGTTATCCATACTAGTTAGTCTCACACTGGGTTTAGAGTCGGTTCTCCCTGCTATCCAGACTAGTTAGTCTCACACTAGGTGTATAGTCAGTCCTCCCTGTTATCCAGACTAGTTAGTCTCACACTGGGCGTATAGTCAGTCCTCCCTGTTATCCATACTAGCTAGTCTTACCATGGGTGTATAGTCGGTTCTCCCTGTTATCCAGACTAGCTAGTCTTATACTGGGTGTATAGTCGGTTCTCCCTGTAATCCAGAGTAGCTAGTCTCACATTGGGTGTATAGTCAGTCCTCCATGTTATCCAGACTAGTTAGTTTCACACTGGGTGTATAGTCAATCCTCCCTGCTATATCCAGACTAGTTATTCTCACACTGGGTGTATAGTCGGTCTCCACTTTTATCTAGACTAGTTAGTTTCACACTGGGTGTATTCTCAGTCCTTCCTGTTATCCAACAATTTAGTCTCACACTGGGTGTATAGTCGGTTCTCCCCTGTTATCCAGACTAGTTAGTCTCACACTGGGTGTATAGTCAGTCTTCCATGTTATCCAGACAAGTTAGTCTCACACTGGGTGTATAGTCGGTTCTCCCTGTTATCCAGACTAGTTAGTCTCACAATGGGTGTATAGTCGGTTCTCCCTGTTATCCAGACTAGTTAGTCTCACAATGGGTGTATAGTCAGTCTTCCCTGTTATCCAGACTAGCTAGTCTCACACTGGGTGTATAGTCGGTTTTCCCTGTTATCCAGACTATCTAGTCTCACACTGGGTGTATATTCAGTCCTCCCTGCCATCTAAACTAGTTAGTTCACCATGGGTGTCTAGTCAGTCCACCCAGTTATCCAGACTAGCTAGTCTCACACTGGGTGTATAGTCGGTTCTCCTGTTATCCAGACTAGCTAGTTTCTACACTGGGTGTATAGTCGGTTCTCCCTGTAATCCAGAGTAGCTAGTCTCACATTGGGTGTATAGTCAGTCCTCCATGTTATCCAGACTAGTTAGTTTCACACTGGGTGTATAGTCAGTCCTCCCTGCTATCCAGACTAGTTAGTCTCACATGGGTGTATAGTCAGTCTTCCATGTTATCCAGACAAGTTAGTCTCACACTGGGTGTATAGTCGGTTCTCCCTGTTATCCAGACTAGTTAGTCTCAAAATGGGTGTATAGTCAGTCCTCCCTGCTATCCAGACTAGTTAGTCTCACACTGGGTGTATAGTCAGTCTCCCTGTTATCCAGACTAGTTAGTCTCACACTGGGTGTATAGTCGGTTCTCACTTTTATCTAGACTAGTTAGTTTCACACTGGGTGTATTCTCAGTCCTTCCTGTTATCCAGACAATTTAGTCTCACACTGGGTGTATAGTCTGTTCTCCCCGTTATCCAGACTAGTTAGTCTCACACTGGGTGTATAGTCAGTCCTTCCATGTTATCCAGACAAGTTAGTCTCACACTGGGTGTATAGTCGGTTCTCCCTGTTATCCAGACTAGTTAGTCTCACAATGGGTGAATAGTCAGTCTTCCCTGTTATCCAGACTAGTTAGTCTCACACTGGGTGTATAGTCGGTTTTCCCTGTTATCCAGACTATCTAGTCTCACACTGGGTGTATATTCAGTCCTCCCTGCCATCTAACTAGTTAGTCTCACCATGGGTGTCTAGTCAGTCCACCCAGTTATCCAGACTAGTTTAGTCTCACACTAGGTGTATAGTCGGTTCTCCCTGTTATCCAGACTAGTTAGTCTCACACTTGGTGTATAGTCGGTTCTCCCTGTTATCCAGACTATTAGTCTCACACTGGGAGTATGGTCGGTCCTCCCTGTTATCCAGACTTTTAGTCTCACACTGGGTGTATAGTCAGTCCTCCATGTTATCCAGACAAGTTAGTCTCACACTGGGTGTATATTCGGTTCTCCCTGTTATCCAGACTAGTTAGTCTCACAATGGGTTGTTAGTCAGTCTCCCTGTTATCCAGACTAGTTAGTCTCACAATGGGTGTATAGTCAGTCCTCCATGTCATTCAGACTAGCTAGTCTCACACTGGGTGTATAATCGGTTCTCCCTGTTATCCAGACAAGTTAGTCTCACACTGGGTGTATAGTCGGTTCTCCCTGTTATCCAGACTAGTTAGTCTCACACTGGGTGTATAGTCGGTTCTCCCTGTCATCCAGACTATTTAGTCTCACACTGGGAGTATGGTCTGTCCTCCCTGTTATCCAGACTAGCTAGTTTCACACTGGGTGTATAGTCTGTCCTCCCTGTTATCCAGATTAGCTAGTCTCACACTGGGTGTATAATCGGTTCTCCCTGTTATCCAGATTAGCTAGTCTCACACTGGGTGTATAGTCGGTCCTCCCTGTCATCCAGATTAGTTTGTCTCACACTGGATGTATAGTCAGTCCTCCCTGTCATTCAGACTAGCTAGTCTCACACTGGGTGTATAATCGGTCCTCCCTGTTATACCAGACTAGCTAGTCTCACACTGGGTGTATAGTCAGTCCTCCCTGTTATCCAGACTAACTAGTCTCACACTGGGTGTATAGTCGGTTCTCCCTGTCATCCAGACTAGCTAGACTCACACTGGGTGTATAGTCAGTCCTCCCTGTTATCCAGACTATCTAGTCTCACACTGGGTGTATAGTTAGTTCTCCCTGTTATCTAGACTAGTTAGTCTCACACTGTGTGTATTGTCAGTCCTTCCTGTAATCCTGACTAGTTAGTCTCAGACTGTGTTTAGAGTCAGTCCTCCCTGTCATCCAGACTAGTTAGTCTCCCTGGGTGTATAGTCAGTCCTCCCTGTTATCTAGACTAGTTAGTCTCACACTGGGTGTATAGTCAGTCCTCCCTGTTATCTAGACTAGATAGTCTCACACTGGGTGTATAGTCGGTCCTCCTGTTATCAAGACTAGCTAGTCTCACACTGGGTCTATAGTCAGTCCTCCCTGCCATCCAGATTAGTTAGTCTCACACTGGGTGTATAGTCAGTCCTCCCTTTTATCCATACTATCTAGTCTCACACTGGATGTATAGTCAGTCCTCCCAGTTATCCAGATTAGTTAGTCTCACCCTGGGTGTATAGTCAGTCCTCCCTGTTATCGAGACTAGTTAGTCTCACACTGGGTGTATAGTATGTCCTCCCTGCCATCCAGACTAGTTAGTCTCACACTGGGTGTATAGTCATTCCTCCTTGCCATCTAAACTAGTTAGTCTCACACTTTGTATATAGTCAATCCTCCCTGTTATCGAGACTAGTTTGTCTCACACTGGGTGTATAGTCAGTCCTCCCCGCCATCCAGACTAGTTAGTCTCACACTGGGTGTATAGTCAATCCTCCCTGTTATCCAGACTATTTAGTCTCACACTGGGTGTATAGTCAGTCCTCCCTGTCATCCAGACTAGTTAGTCTCACACTGGGTGTATAGTCAGTTCTCCCTGTTATCCAGACTAGCTAGTCTGACACTGGGTGTATAGTCGGTTGTCCCTGTTATCCAGACTAGTTAGTCTCACAGTGTGTGTATAGTCAGTCCTCTCTGTCATCCAGACTAGTTAGTCTCACACTGGGTGTATAGTCAATCCTCCCTGCCATCCAGACTAGTTAGTTTCACACTTGGTGTATAATCAGTCCTCCCTGTTATCGAGACTAGTTAGTCTCACACTAGGTGTATAGTCAGTCCTCCCTGCCATCCAGATTAGTTAGTCTCACACTGGGTGTATAGTCAGACCTCCCTGTTATCCAGACTAGCTAGACTCACACTAGGTGTATAGTCGGTCCTCCCTGTCATCCAGACTAGTTAGTCTCATACTGGGTGTATAGTCAGTCTTCCCTGTCATCCAGACTAGTTAGTCTCACACTGGTAGTATAGTCGGTTCTCCCTGTCATCCAGACTAGCTAGACTCACACTAGGTGTATAGTCAGTCCTCCCTGTCATCCAGACTAGTTAGTCTCACACTGGTAGTATAGTCGGTCCACCCTGTCATCCAGACTAGTTAGTCTCACACTGGTTGGATAGTCGGTCCTCCCTGTCATCCGGACTAGTTAGTCTCACATTAGGTGTAAAGTCGGTCCTCCCTGCCATCTAGACTAGTTAATCTCACACTGGGTGTATAGTCAGTCCTCCCTGTTATCGAGACTAGTTAGTTTCACACTGGGTGTATAGTCAGTCCTCCCTGCCATCCAGATTAGTTAGTCTCACACTGGGTGTATAGTCAGACCTCCCTGTTATCCAGACTAGCTAGACTCACACTAGGTGTATAGTCGGTCCTCCCTGTCATCCAGACTAGTTAGTCTCATACTGGGTGTATAGTCAGTCTTCCCTGTCATCCAGACTAGTTAGTCTCACACTGGTAGTATAGTCGGTTCTCCCTGTCATCCAGACTGGCTAGACTCACACTAGGTGTAAAGTCGGTCCTCCCTGTCATCCAGACTAGTTAGTCTCATACTGGGTGTATAGTCAGTCCTCCCTGTCATCCAGACTAGTTAGTCTCACATTGGGTTTAGAGTCGGTTCTCCCTGCCATCCAGACTAGCTAGATTCACACTGGGTGTATAGTCAGTCCTCCCTGTCATCCAGACTAGTTAGTCTCACACCGGGTGTATATTCAATCCTCCCTGTCATCTAGACTAGTTAGTCTCACACCGGGTGTATAGTCGGTCCTCCCTTTTATCCAGACTAGTTAGTCTCACACTGTCCCTTGCAGCGAATGTGTGTTAATGTTTTCAGATTGGTGAGCACTGTGTGGTTGACCCAACAGCCGAGGAAGAGCTATGCAGTAATGCTAGTGTTGTCGTGGGGGTAACTCCTGATGGTAACATTACTTCTGTCTTTAAAACTGGATCTGGGAGCTTTCATCCACAGACACTAGTCGACACTTTCCAGGTAACTACGCTCACATTTTTTAACTCTACTAGTTTAGCTTTTGTTGACTTTTTGTTTACTATTTCTCTTGGTCCAACACAACCATTAAAACTTTATTTTATTTGTTATTTAAAGAATATTTTTGTTTTGGCTTAACACTACTCTATTAGATGAGATACAACGACTATTGGAAAAAAGAATCAAAAGTAGCTTGAATACTTATTGTTAGAGCTTTGCAAGTACTTGTATGTCGAGCTTTGAGCCATGCTCATCCTTTAAGCTCGAGATTAAGATCTAGAGTTTTGTAAGCTTGTCATTTTCGAGCTTCCACTTGATGTACTAATAATCTATCTTTAGAAAGCAATAGAAAGCATAGTTTATCTAATTGAGATAATATCAGCACTTCCACTTATAAATCATTCGGTTACTTAACAAATTGTTAAAAATTAATATCAATTTTCACATTAATAACGTAATCAAGCTTTAGAACCTCTTTCGACATATATTTATTCAATATTGTCATCCATTTTGAATCATACTTGATTGAAGTTGTTTACATGTATTACCATGACAAAGCAATGAATATAAAAATAGCTTTATAGATTACTAAATAATTGAATAATTCTTTTTACTAGTTTTAACTGTTCCCTTTCTAAAATAATAATTTATGTTAAATTAATAATGTAAGATCAAAAATATACTATATTAAATATTTTCAAACTTAAGATATTTAAAATTCGTATTAATTATTAATACATTTAGCTACCAAACTAGCACTAGTTTAGTTACTATTTAGTTATAGAATTATGTTGGTTAACCTGTCTAAAATCAATGTTGATCTTATTTATTGCAATACATATTTTATCAAATTTACCACATTTATATTAAAAAAGTATTTACTATTTCATTTTGTTTGCTAGAAATATTATTTTAGTCATACTATTTTTAATTCCTAAGTATGAGCAATAACTTTTATAAGTATTAAGAATTGAATTGAAATATATTTATCAATAAAATAAAGTCTAACAAGAGCCCCTACAATGCGCATGTGCAAATGTGCATAGAGGAATGGAAATGGAACAGAAGATGTGATCATGCACGATTACACTAAGGAATAATAAACAAAATACAAAACACTTCAAATTTATGGCTGTTTATAATTCTTACATTTTATTATAGGGTAAATTAAGTTATTGAAGCATATTTTGGGGAAATATTAGCTTATTAAAACTTCATTCTATTAACTTTTTATCAGAACAGTGCAAAAACACCCTACAATAATGTAAAGTGATAGTGACGGAAGCCAACCTGAAAGGATAGGAACAAACACACTTCTCTATTTCTTCTAACACTTTTACACTTCCCACTTTTTCAAACTTCAGCAGTTGCACATTGTTTTGAATTTTCAGAAATATTTATTTTTCATATGAAAAGACATGAATGAAAAAGTAAAATTTCTGAAAATTCAAAGCAGTATGCTACTGTGTAAGTTTTGAAGAAGTGGTAAGTGTAAAAGTGTTTGGTGTGTGTTTTTCTATCCAGGCCAAACCTAGGCTTCCTTCATTATCACTTAACTTACATTATTGTGCAGTGTTTCTATACCATCTTATTGTACATTTTCAAGCCATCAAGCATTTATTCATTTGATTACTTTTTTTAATAATCTACCTCAATAAGGAAAACCTCTTTTCTCTTTATGAGGTAATTGTTTTATATTTGAATGAGGGTACAGGAAAGGTGGATAGTAAAGTATAAAAGGGACGAATACAATATGGCCATTACAATGAAAAGAAGAACATGGTTCACACATTGCTGCCATTGGACAAAGAGGTTTGCATCTTAAAGAGAGAGAGAGAGAGATATTATATATTCCTTCCAGTGTCCTTTTCCTGTGTTTGTCCTTTATGTTATACCTTTTACATGTTCCTATCTATGTGTCTTATCATTCTTTACAATTTTCCATATTCTCTCTTTTGTGTTTTGTTTTTGGTTCCCCCTTTTAAAAGGTTGCGTTTTTCACACTCCTTTCTAATGAGTTCCGATAGAATGAAACCTAGGTCATGGGATTGGGCGGTGATGATCATTTAAAAAAAATTGTTAGTGTAATTCTTATGTCTTTAAAGACATGAGTGTTGAAACCATTTTAATTATTTTTTCTATTAGGCCCTATATTTTTATAGTGCTCTTTTTTAAAAATTGTGTTTTTTTAAAGTGTTATTTCTATGTTAAAAACCAATGTTTCCGTTTATTAACTTTTTTTCTAAAAGTATTTATATTTATAAAAATATGAGTCACTTGTGTTTTAGTATATATTTTAAATCTCAAATTTTAAAGATGTGATACCATTTAGGCCTACATTTAAAATAAAGCTTGCAGATCCCTACTTATTGTTTAGACTGTTCTAGCCATAAAACATTCTTTCTCCCACTCCCCTGCAATCATGCATATTAACATGTGTGTGAGCAAGTGTTGAAACCCAACATAGAATATCATTTAAAATAGGAATATACATAGAACTCTCATATCACAATATTTCTTACTTAGAAAATAGTTTTCATGTTAATATTTGTTGTGAAATTGTCATGACATCTAGATTTGTATGAATATATATTTTAATAATTTACATTATTTTTTTTAGGAAAATTTTGAGAAGTCTTATTAACATTAACCTTCAAATATATATTCAAAAGTAGTTGTTTTGTAACTACAAACTTGAAGTTTGTGATGCTCTTGATCCTGGCCATAAGGAGAGGGCGAGGTTCTTCCCCTTCCCGCCTCGCCCCCACCCCCATGTCCAACTGAAAATGCTCAAAGTTGTTAATGTGTTTAACTAGTGATGCTAGAATTCATTTTGTTTATTTATTTATTATAATTTAGTTCTACAAGCCCATCTTCTGTGGAAAGAAAAATTTGCTTAAATTCCCTAGGATTCCTTCCAAAAACTATACATTTCCTGCAGACCCTAAAAATCCCAAACACTTGATTTTTCAACTAAAATGAATGTGATGTTTAATTGGGATTGGTTTTTTCCTCTAAAAACGAAAACTGTGCTTTCTGTAAGTATTGTGTCATATTTTTAAACTAGTTCAATGAAAAAGGAAGTCACCAATTTCTTGGAACTTTGTGTACAAAGCCTTTGAAACATACAAAAATACCATATAATTTTTAAAAGATGCAGGTTGAGGCTACCATATCACAAGTTAAGTTGCTGTAATGACCCGAAAATAGGCCACACTTTTTTCCCAGAAACAGCCTTAATATAACCTTAATGCAGGCTTTACTTACACTCTTGGATAGTAAGTATCAAATTCTGTATCTTTCATATAGTAATTCCTTGACTCTTATTCATGCCAACACAAAGATGGCTGCCAAAACCTTCAAGATTAGTTTATTCAATGCATTCTACTGGCATGTATTCTTACTTCTATTTGGGACAAAGTGTAGTGAAGTGATCTCATTTTCAGTATAAATATTGTTTTTCCTCTTCAAGTGGTTTAGTAAGCAGTGACTTGATTTTAACTATGAATATTGTTTTTCCTCTTCAAGTGGTTTAGTAAACAGTGACTTGAGTTTAACTAAGAATATTGTTTATCCTCTTCAAGTGGTTTAGTAAACAGTGACTTGAGTTTAACTAAGAATATTGTTTTTCCTCTTCAAGTGGTTTAGTAAACAGTGACTTGATTTTAACTATGAATATTGTTTTTCCTCTTCAAGTGGTTTAGTAAACAGAGACTTGATTTTAACTATGAATATTGTTTTTCCTCTTCAAGTGGTTTAGTAAACAGTGACTTGATTTTAACTATGAATATTGTTTTTCCTCTTCAAGTGGTTTAGTAAACAGTGACTTGATTTTAACTATGAATATTGTTTTTCCTCTTCAAGTGGTTTAGTAAACAGTGACTTGATTTTAACTATGAATATTGTTTTTCCTCTTCAAGTGGTTTAGTAAACAGTGACTTGATTTTAACTATGAATATTGTTTTTCCTCTTCAAGTGGTTTAGTAAACAGTGACTTGATTTTAACTATGAATATTGTTTTTCCTCTTCAAGTGGTTTAGTAAACAGTGACTTGAGTTTAACTAAGAATATTGTTTTTCCTCTTCAAGTGGTTTAGTAAACAGTGACTTGATTTTAACTATGAATATTGTTTTTCCTCTTCAAGTGGTTTAGTAAACAGTGACTTGATTTTAACTATGAATATTGTTTTTCTACTGAAAGTGGTTTAGTAAACAGTGACTTGATTTTAACTATGAATATTGTTTTTCCTCTTCAAGTGGTTTAGTAAACAGTGACTTGATTTTAACTATGAATATTGTTTTTCCTCTTCAAGTGGTTTAGTAAACAGTGACTTGATTTTAACTATGAATATTGTTTTTCTACTGAAAGTGGTTGCAAATTTGAGGTGTGGCTTATATTTGGGGCGACCTATTTTCGGGTCACTACGGTATTATTTCTCAGCATGTCTAACAGGCTGTAGAGAACAGGTCAGAACTAACATCACTTGTTGACATGACAGATAAAAACTAGCACTTAACGATCAAGTTGACTTTTGAAATGAACTTGATGAGAATGATGCTCTATAGAGGCAGATTCTCAATAAAACATCCATATAGTGGTTCTGCTGAAAATACTAGTAGACCTACTTTTTGAGCTCAAATATCCTAGCAGATGTAACCTCGTAAGTATGACCAAGAAAATGTACCTTTGATTGCAATACATTTATACATACTCCAAAAATACATTCTGTAATCTTCTCCTGTTGCTGACTGGCATCCACAGATTGCTTTGTTTAAAAGTTAGTATCAACGCGCAGGTTGATAATAGTTGTAATTACAGGAATGTCCATGTGGATTAGACCACATTTCACTTAGATTAAAATAAGTTGAAACATGACATCTGGACACGGCAGTCGAACCCGAGACCTTTGGCCCAGCTTGTTATTGATCTACCTTTGAGTCATCCAGGATTCATACCGTGCTGATCTCTGCAATTACACTGATTATAAAGTGAAAAGGAATAATCAAACAAGTTGCTTCATCCCAGGGTACTGTCAATCAATAAGCACAAATAGTGTAGTGTATGCATTATATTAAACTAATTTATGAATCCAAATCTCAAATTTACCTTCAAATCCAAATTCGAATCTAGAAAAAAATTATGAACACGAGAGAAAATATAAATTTAATAGAAAATAAAAATAATAAAATGTTAACATTTAATTTAATTTGGGGTACAACATGTTAAGAGTGTGTCAAACTATATATTTAGTTTTACGTGTTCTTAGAGTTGTTGGCTTTCCTGAGTATCTAAATTTATGCTAGGAGGCGTCATTTTGTAAAATGGCACACACTTCAATACTGGACCATATGTACCTGGAAATATGCTTGATATACATGATGGGTATCTATTCGAATGTTTTAAGGGTAGTTGAGTTCCAAAAAATACTTTAAAATGTTGTCTGAGGACCATATAAAAAGATATACACTATGGCGGCCAAATATTACTGAATTTTTTTATATGTTTTTTTACTAAAAACCTGTTGAACCACCTGATTTATTTTATAGCCCTATTTTCAGGTGTCTTCGAGTAGACCATGCATAAATCTCATTTTACAATTGTATACATTTTATGGCTTAAATAAATGTTACAAATAAAAATTAGCTGACATTCATACGTGTTTTAACAGTTAGGAAAAACAAACATGTTTTAACAGAATATTGACTGACCAGGCATTAGAACAGATCAACTTTGTATGCAAAGTTGCAGGTGGGGTTGATTGTAATAACTCAGGACGACTCTACAAGATAAAGGTGGTGTATAACAGTTTAAACACAGTCGAATCGTGAAGGAGATATGTGAAATGTTCTATATTGGAATGAAGGATGATGAGTACTGTTTATCTGAAACCAAGGACCTCTCAAAATCTAGGTGTAAAAATGTCGCCAATGTCGCTCAGAGCAATGCACGAAATATTTTCTAAAATTGCTAACATCGCTCACAGCGATTCCATGTTTTCGAGCTCTTAGTTCAATGTTAAGTCAACAGATAGGGTAGATTTTATTTCCACTGCATTCTCGAATGTTCAAGCTTCTTTTATTTGTCTTTGCACTTAAAGTTTCGATATATTGAACATGAAAATTATTTTTCAACTTTATGAGTTTTATCTTTGTCCTTGTTTGTAAACATGGCTACTAAGAGGAAAGCTGCGACACAAAAATATTGGCAATATTTATTGATAGCTCAAGTGAGAGTGACCAATTTGTTAGTGATTCTGAATTTGTAAATAATGAAACTGAACAGGAATTATATTCTAGGGAAGGTGTGAAAGATTGGAACAAGTAGAAGTGATAACGTGAGACTGAATACGAGTGATTCCTAAAGGGATGAACTGAAACAGCTGCTATGCATAACCCAATTTTTGCGTAGAATCTAAAGTTAGTTTTTTTTGGGGTGAATTTTGTTATTTACACAGTTTATTATGTTCTTTTCAGTGATTTATTCTATTTCAAGCTATTTAAATTTTCAATGCTTAAAAATTAATGTTAAATAAAACAGTAAAAAATTTTTTTAAATATTTTGGCTAGTGATTTTCTCATTATATTTAAAAATTAAAACATATATGTATAATTATATCTTCAGTTTGGCAATCATGTTAGCTAGTTTATGTGAAAATTTGAGTGCAAGAAGTTCAAAGACTAATAAGTTATTAAAATTTGAACAAAATCCTGTATTTTTCAGCAAAATAGCACTCTTTTGTTTTTGTCATTTCTCTTGGAACTCAAAGGGTTAAAGTGATGTGGAAAAATTGTACTGCACTTTGAGGAATTGGGTATGTTCACTGTGAACGAAGAGAATATAATGTCTATCTCCAGACGTGAACTGGCCCCACCTCATGTTACAAAGTCATTATTGTCAGCAAATTAAAGAGGAACTGATGTTATCAGTAATTTTATCCAGGACCGATTGCTAACCACAGAAGTTTTATGATCCTTTAAAACATCACGATGTTTATATCAGGAAACATAAATGACAAAATATGCAATCTCTTTGAAACAACTTGCCTTAGGAATAATTCTAAGGTGCTCTTCATTCAGGGAGTATGCAGAGAGTAATTTCAAGAACTTCCCCTAGAGCAGACATTGTATTTGATCTATATCATCTCCACTCCATTAAGGCAAACACTCGAAATAATAGTTCAGGAACAAATATGATCAGTTAGGTGTGTTGTAATCCTTTATTATGATGTGCCAATGGTAAAGAACTTGAACCAGAACATAAGCATGCCTGAGACAAAGGTCTAATCCAAACACTTGCTCTCAAGAAAAAGACAGATTTAAGAACATGAAATGGTAGTATCGGGTGGATTTGTTCAAGCGGGTAAGGTTCAATGTTCAACACAAAGATATGTTTCCATGCTCCAGTTTAAGGTGACACAAAGATATGTTTCCATGCTACAGATTAAGGTGACACAAAGATATGTTTCCATGCTCCAGATTAAGGTGACACAAAGATATGTTTCCATGCTCCAGTTTAAGGTGACACAAAGATATGTTTCCATGCTCCAGATTAAGGTGACACAAAGATATGTTTCCATGCTCCAGATTAAGGTGACACAAAGATATGTTTCCTTGCTCCAGATTAAGGTGAAACAAAGATATGTTTCCATGCTCCAGTTTAAGGTGACACAAAGATATGTTTCCATGCTCCAGACTAAGGTGACACAAAGATATGTTTCCATGCTCCAGTTTAAGGTGACACAAAGATATGTTTCCATGCTCCAGATTAAGGTGACACAAAGATATGTTTCCATGCTCCAGTTTAAGGTGACACAAAGATATGTTTCCATGCTCCAGATTAAGGTAACACAAAGATATGTTTCCATGCTACAGTCTAACCACGAAAAAGGTAACACAAAGATATGTTTCCATGCTCCAGATTAAGGTGACACAAAGATATGTTTCCATTCTCCAGTTTAAGGTGACACAAAGATATGTTTCCATGCTACAGTCTAACCACGAAGAAGGTAACACAAAGATATGTTTCCATGCTACAGTCTAACCACGAAAAAGGTAACACAAAGATATGTTTCCATGCTCCAGATTAAGGTGACACAAAGATATGTTTCCATGCTACAGATTAAGGTGACACAAAGATATGTTTCCATGCTCCAGTTTAAGGTGACACAAGAATAATTCTTCATGAGATCAATGCACACCATAGAAGTTTTGCGCCTTGAGTCGTTGTTGCCAAAGACAAAGAGGTTTGTGTGCTCTTGCTGCAGTTTACTGAGCAACTACAGTAGCCCCATGGCTTCTTTGGTGCTGACTGACAGCTCACAGCTGATGGCTTTAAAAAGTTACCAGACTAAATTATGTATCCCTACGCCGAACAATATGATCTGCAAAAACATGTGTTTAGCAGCTGTCTCTTCTGACAATCAAAATTTAGGTATATACTTAAATATTGACTGTCAGAAGTCAGCTGAGAACTGTCAGTCAGCACCATTGAAACATGTCGTCTAAATAACTGTGCAGCTCTTCTTCGTGTGATGAGGATCTGTATCCAGGCATTCACATTCTCCTTAATATCCTTGCCGCCCTGCTCGTGTCACTTCAGAAGAGAGGACCTTTTCTGCCTTTAGAAGACTGAAGACTGGCTTGAAATCCACTACAAGCAAAGACCGACTGATCGGACTTGCATTATTATGTATTCATTATGATTTCAATGTAGACAAAGAATGTGTCCTTGATTGTTTCGCAAAAAAGAGCGCCCGCAGAATTAAATTCACTTGTAAAATTACTGCTGATTTTCTTAATCTACTCACTGCAACATCAATTACAAAAAAAATATGTTTATCTTGTATTTTATCTCTTATCTCAGTTTATTATTCATACTATTTAGTGCATTCCAGTATATTTATATTAAAGTTTAAAAAAACTACTACAGTAGAGTCTCCCATATCCGCCATAAACAGGCCGGCAGAATGTCGGATAAGCGCAAATTTCGGATAATAGGGAGGAATTAAGAAAAAGCCTACTAAACGTCAAACTACATTATAATTTTACAAATGAAACACCTATACATCACGTTTTACAACAAATCAAAAGGAAAAAAATTCAATAAACGATAATGTTATAAAGCCATTTATTTGCAAGCTTAGCATCAAATTTTCATTGGAGTTAACATTAGAAATCGACTGCAAATAAATATAGAATTGCATAAAATGAACTTAAAGTAACAGCATTGTCGGAAGTTAAATCCATAAAAAGTTCAGTCCTGTGGTGATTTAAAACAAATTGTGGTCCTAGTCTGCTTTCCTGACGAATGCCATTTCTTCGCTGCCAAGTCTCTCAATCTTTGCAGCATCATTAAGTCTATACCCATAGCTTCTTCTTGTGGCTCACTGTATTCATGGTGGTTTATAGAGCCTTAACTCCATCATTAAGTACATCCCCATAGATTCTTCTTGTTGCTCACTGTATTTCATGGTGGTTTATAGAGCCTTAACTCCATCATTAAGTACATCCCCATAGATTCTTCTTGTTGCTCACTGTATTTCACGGTGGTTTATAGAGTCTTAGCTCCATCATTAAGTATATCCCCATAGCTTCTTCTTGTGGCTCACTGTATTTCATGGTGGTTTATAGAGCCTTAACTCCATCATTAAGTACATCCCCATAGATTCTTCTTGTTGCTCACTGTATTTCATGGTGGTTTATAGAGCCTTAACTCCATCATTAAGTACATCCCCATAGATTCTTCTTGTTGCTCACTGTATTTCATGGTGGTTTATAGAGTCTTAACTCCATCAGTAAGTAT
>JBCFYV010000024.1:253271-460288 GCA_039000515.1 Timema cristinae
CAGGTCCTATATGAGGGTCTTACTCCCTTCGAACATTCCTTTAAGGGCTATCTTGATTTGTAATTTCACGACGATAAGCAAAACCATTTTGATGTCATAATATCCTTGACAGCCGCATTTAAGTATGGGTACTTTTGCCGCGAGTGCCATGTGCCGTTCAACACAAAGAACGTGCCCAAGTGCGAGTCCACGTGCAAAAAGTGCAACGTTAAAGCGGTTTTCGGTGGAGGCCGATCTGTGATCTGTAAAGACTGTGGGCGTTGGTTCACAAACCAGACGTGCTTTGATAACCATAAACGTCCCGGATTCTGCAGAGGTCACAGGTCAGTCTGTGATGTCCAAAAGGATTGCGAGGTTTGTGGGCAATTTTTCAGTTTGGACAGAGCTCAATATTTATACAAGTGTTATGAAACTTTTAGTAGAGTATGCTAGACCTATCGTCCTTTTGGTCATTTCTGTTATATGAAGCAGGCCCTATCCAAACCGTTACGGGGAAAGAGCAATTTCATGTTTGTGTTCTATGATTTTGAATGAAAGTAAGAAACGCTTCTTTAAGGTGCAGTCAACACGTACTTGCACGAACCTAACTTCTGTGTCGTGCAGACGTGTTGCAAGGCCTGCGTTCATATTAATGTAAATGACCATCATTGCACAGAATGTGTGGGGTGATAGGACTCGCATATTCAAGGGTGATACTACAATGGCCCCATTTTTCAGATTTTTAAGCAAATTAAGGCATCAAAATTTAAGGATATCACCCTCCTAGGCCATAATGCGAAAGCCTATTATGGTAATTTTATTTTAAAATATATGATGGAAGTTAAAAAATGGACTCCAGAGCTCATAATGAACGGTGGGAAAATCATGTCCATGCGTTGAGGACCACTACACTTTATTGACTCGCTGAACTCTCTCCCGATGTCATTGTCCAAGATGCCAAAAACATTCGTCTTTGATGAGTCATTGGTCAAGGGACATTTCCCCCATTTGTTCAACAAAAAAAGAAAAAGCGGGGTATATGGGTCCCTTGCCGCCAAAGGAGGACTAAGGCATCGGTGAGATGTCATCTGAGGGAAAGGAGAACTTTGAGAAATGGTATGACGCGTTGGTCAAAGAAAATTATTTATTTGATTTAAAGCGCGAGTTGTAAATGTATTGTGTGAAAGATGTAGAGATCCTACGGAAGGCCTGCCTGAAGATTAGAGACATGCTCATGGATAAAACAAAGGTGGATCCTTTGAGAGAGGTGTGTATTATAGCTGGAGCGGCCATGTTGGTTTATCACCACAGTCATCTTAAGGAGAATATTATCGGTATTATCCCTAATGGTGGTTACTGGTGTGCAGACCAACAGTCGCACGTCGCTGTACAATGGCTCTGCTAGGAGGCCCAACAACGCGGTGTCTCTATTCTTCATGCGGGTAACGGCCGTGAGGAATATGTGCTAGGATGACGTGTAGACGGTGTTGTTAAAGCTGGAGATACCACCACCGTCTTTCAGTTCTGGGGCCATTATTGGCACGGGTGCCCTAGGACCACCCCTATCAAAAATAGTCCCCACGAGACCCTGGAGACGTGCTATGAAGCGACCATGGCTTATGTTGAAAAGTTTAAGAATCCGGCTACACGGTCATAAATATGTGGGAGTGTACGTTTAATGCAATGAAACGCACTGACAAGGACCTGAAACTATTTGTACTCCGGTAAGAGGTGTATACCTAGGAGCCCCTCAGCCCTAGTGATGCATTCTTTGGCGGGTGTACAAATTGTATCAAGCTCATTCACGAAGCAGACCTTTCTTGTGGAGAGAAGATCAAGTACTTGGATGTGTGTTCATCTTATCCTTACGTTTGCAAGTACAAAAAATACCCCGTCGGCCACCACAAAATTCATTTGAAACCAAATTGTCCGTCTATAGATCAAGTAAAAGGCATAGCCAAATTTACAGTGACGCGCCACGGGATTTATTCATGCTCGTATTGCCTACACGGATGCACGACAAGCTAATGTTCATCTTGTGCAGGAAATGCGTGGAGGAGAAAAATCAAGGCGCGTGTCAGCACAACGTAAAAATATCGCTAGTTGACAGGTGTCTGGGTCATTGACAAGATTCTGAAAGCCATTGAGAAAGGCTACACCGTTGGAGCAGTAAACGAAGTGTAGGAGTACACTGTATCTGTTTACGACCGTTAGACACGTTCTGACGGATTGTTTCATGGGTACTTTGATACTTTTTTAAAAATTAAACCAGAAGCCAGTGGATGACCAGAGTGGTGTAACTCACAAGAGGAAAAATTAGCTTATATTAAAAATTATGAGGAAAGGGAAGGGGTTAAACTCGATTTGGGCTCTGTTTGTAAAAACCCTGGTCTCCACACTCTGGCTAAACTCTTTTTAAATTCACTATGAGAAAGTTTGGGCAAAGACCCGATTTACCACACTTAGCCGTTGTCAACGACTATTAGGGCATCCACAAGTACCTGACGGATCCGTACATCACCGTGGACAGCGTCATTGATGTTAATGATGAGGTTATGTTCCTCAATTACAAGGATGCGCGTGAGGCGTTGCGCCCTAGCCCTAACACGAGTGTGGCGGTGGTGGTGGCATGCTACATGACTGCTATGGCTAGGTTTTACTTATACATCATCCTTGAACAATTGGGGGACCTAGTTTTGTATCATGATACAGATAGCGTTCTATTCATAGAACGCCCCAGCGATTGGAGTCCACCGACCGGAGTCTTTTTAGGTGACCTCACTGATTAACTTCAGGATTACGGTCCGGGAAGCTACATTAGCGCCTTTGTATCTGGCGGTCCCAAGAATTACGCGTACCGAGTTTGTGTTGGTGGCGATCCTGCCAAAACAAAAACGGTGTGCAAGGTTCGCGGGATCACCATAAACTATGGCAACCCGAACGACTTTAATTTTGAGGTTTTGAAAGCGATGGTCACTGAACAGGCTGCAGAAAGATACACACAGATACCGCACAAAATTGTAAGAAAAGGTCTTGCGACTGTATTTACCGTTTCGCAGACCAAAGTCTACCAGCCCGTGTACACCAAACGTCGGATAACCGATAATTATAACACGTTGCCATTTGGGTATCAGAGTCCTTGTAAACGCACTCGCCACGACTGAAAGGTGATCATTTAGACGGTATGAATAATCACTTTTTTTCTTTCACTCTAGACAGTTCCACTGACATACCATTTTTCAAAGATTTGAGTTTTTTTTTACATATTTTTTTTCTACATGAAAACACGCATATTTTTTTTATTGATTTATTTAATGCACCCGGGTTACTTTTTTATATTTTTTTATTTGCCAGTACAATCCTCCACCTAACTTATTTTTTCTAGTCAATTAGTTGTTTGTATATATTTTATTATTATTATTATTATTTATTATTATTATTATTATTAGCACCGCGTCTTACTACCCGATCGGTTATACCACTTACGCTAATATGTAATGGTAGGGTGATTGTGAGATGAAATGAAGGACCTACAGTTTAACGTGGAATCCGAACCACGGTGGAGGCCTGGCATTCCCCACATTCACAAGATGTCTTGTCAGAGTGAAGGAAGGTTTGGTAATCAGATAAATCTTTGCCGGGACCGAGGATTGAACCCCGGCCGCCAGCATAGAAGTCTGACACCTTACCCTAGACCGCCAGGTCACCGTATATATTTAATTCTATTCAATTATAATAAACTGTTTGTATATATATTTATTTTAAATCTAGTCAAATATAATAAACTTTTGTATATATATTTATTTTAATTCTAGTCAAATATAATAAATTGTTTGTATACATATTTATTTTCTTTTAAATTGAAAGAAGCTCTATGTAGATATTATATTGAAACATCTTTAGTACCGAGGCCACTATACCCCCTATGTATATATATATATATATATATATATATATATATATATATTTTAAATATTCTCAGTATACTTTTCATCATTGTAAATAAATATTGTAAAAAACTGTTATGTTTGTGCTAATAAATATATTGTAAATATTCACAGTATACTTTTCACTGTGTGTATACTTTTTCATGTTTGTAAATAAATATTGTAAAAATGTTATATTTGTGTTTTAACGTCCACACCCCACCTCCCTCCTATCCTATAAATACAAGACCATATAGCTTATAAGCTCAGTCTCAAACATTATGAACAATTCGAAACGTCCATTTTCGGCCATCATAAGCGACCCTTCCGGCTGTGGAAAATCACATTTTGCAGCCAACCTGTTACATCTACTTCGTTTACATCTTAAATAAATATTTTCTCCAAAATACGACCTATATTTTAAGATGGAATGTGGAGTTGAGGTTATTTCATAAGCTGATATAAATCATAAATGTTTTAAAACCCACCCTATCTCCACTTCACACATAGCATTAAGTCAGTTGTGTACTGATGAGATAATTAAATCTTTTCCTATCATTCATCTCCAATTTCAGCGATTCCGAACAAATCGCTCCCCAACATGAATATGTAATAGTATGTACTGGGTTTTAAAATTGATTACAAATAGTATCCAAGGAACTATGTTTGTTAAAAGCACGTCTAAAGATCAGTAAAAAAATTAAATATCTGAAGGTTTCCAGGCAATAAGATAACTTTGGCAACTAACGCTGCTAAAATACATCTACGAGCAGAATAAAATTAAGTATCTGAAGGTTTCTAGAACATTGAACTAACTTGTGCAACTAACTCTGTTAAAAGTACATCTAAAATAAGTATACATTTAAATGTTTGAAGGTTTTTAGAGCAGTGAACCATATTAGCGTTAAGAACGAATCATTTTGTAAAGAATATTAGGTTAATAAATGATGCTAAATAAAAAAATTATCAAATGTGAAAATGTTTATTTAAATATTAAGAGTGGTTGGCACACAAAATCGAACGGCCAGGGTTCAAATCCATGTATATTCACACAAATACTCGTTCAGAATGTAATCTGAAAAGACGTGTTTGTTTATTAAATATAACCTTTCCCGTTGAATATACAAACTTTGTTCCTTAAGTCACAACACAAAATAAGTTTTTTTACGAGGGACAAAGGCGTTTTCACCATAAAATTTCTGAGCACATGCAAGAAGACATACTTACTTGCCACTAGCCATACCCATATCAATCCCAAAACCAACATCACACATCATCAAAGTACAAATAATATGTACAATTATATAGCAGCAGATGTAATACAGAAATTAAACATAAACATCACTTGAAGATTTAGAGGAATTTTCCCACACAAGTCAAAACATTCCGCTTCTTGACAAAAACATTAATTTTACTATTGTAGAGTGCTTTCCAAGAAACTTCGTTGGCCACAAAGAAAAAAAGCATAGCGGGCCACACGCGAGTCACTAGTTGGGAACCCCTTAGACTAGGTCATATGTAATTGACGGCTTAGTCCTGGTTCTCAGCATTGCCGACTAAACCTAAGCTACTTTAATCAGTAAATATTCCGCAAAATTATCTGCGCTGTTAAACCATGTTAGGTGGAAGGCTTAGAAACTTAGGAAATGTTATTATTAGAGTCAAGTAAATAGAACCGTTTAGAACTAAATATATAGTATGTTTATTTTAAAAAGATTTTTTTTTTAATTTCAACTTTGATGAAATAGCACTTTGTAGCATCCTAAATTAAATACTCTTAAAACTATATCGTAGTCATTTTTTTTTTAGTTTGAGCATTGAACACTTGTAAGAATTTCAACACATCACAAAAATATTGTTTTTTAGTGAAACAAATTCTTCGGTCATTGAGGTTTGAGAACAATATCAGATTGACTTAAGCATCAATACAGCCAACGGTTATATATATATAACAAATCAACGGGGTGAGGGGAGGGGTGAACGACTCGGTAATGGGGTTGTCAGCCCGTGTCATCCATTCCCGTGACTTGAAATTGATGACTTCTACAGGGGGTGGGATGAGGGGTGGTGGGTCATTACCGCTCTGGGATTTCCAAGCTCAGATGTTGAAATTTGATATTTTCGAGTCCATGAAGTGAAAGGAAAGTAATCAGCCGTTTCCAAGCGATGTAAGGAGGGCTGGGGTTGGGGGTTCACTAGTGATACGCTGTGGTCACTGCTCTGTAAGAGGACAAGCAGAGAAGATGCCCTCCATTCTACATAAGACAGCCATAGCGAGAGGTTCGTGCTGGTTGTTCCGGGACAGTCCGACAGAGTCTTGTGACGGAGGAGCAAATGTTCATTCTACATAGACAGCCATAGCGTGAGGTTCGTGCCGAGCCCTCGTGCTGAAACGTCACGGACTGTATGCTCCCCAAATAAATAAATAAATAAACTCCAACACCTAATCATAGCCAATAATTAATTAACAATCAATAATTAATCATCAAGAACCAACCTGTCTGGGGTGGTAGGCGAGGGGATGGAAGGGTGGTAGGAGAGGGGTTGTAGGGGAGGGGTTGTAGGGGAGGAAATTTCGTAATCAGCACTTGGGAACACAGGTCAGGAGGAGGGGAGGAGGTTTGGGGAGGGTGGGGGCTATTTATAGCAGCCAATCAGAGTGCGAGGTGGCGTAGTCACGTGATATATTTCAACCCCTAGAAAGAGTGGGCTGATGAATCCCATGGACTACTAGTGTGTTTGAGATAAAGTGAGAGAGAGTATATGACGAGAGTGTCTGATAAAGTGTGGGGTAGTGTGTGTGAGAAAGAGATTGTGTGAGATTTATCTTGTAAGTGAAATTTTGGGAGAAAGACTGTGAGAGGTATTGTGTGAAAGATACCAAAAATGTAAGAGCGACTGAGAGAGACTTTGAGAGAGAAAATTAGAGCAACAGAAATTTTTAGAGAAGAAAGTTTGAGTGAGAAAGATAGAGTTTGAGAGAAATATTGAGAGAGAGGGTTTGATATAAAAAGAGATTTAAGGAGAGTATGAGACATAGAGAGATAGTTTGGGTGAGAGAAAGTTCGAGAGAGATTGTTTGAGATAAAGAAAATTTGAGAGAGTGATTTTGAGAGAGTTTGAGAGATAGTTTGAGACAGATAGAAAGAGTTTGAGACAGATAAATAGACAAAGAGGATGTTTGAGAGAGTGAGCGAGATAAGGAAAATGTAAGAATCTGTAAGAGAAAGTTTGATAGAGTGTTTAGGAGAGACTAAATGTTTAAGAGAGAGAGAGAGAGTTTGAGAGAGTTTAAGAGTAAGTGTGATAAATATAATATCTGAAAGATTGTTTAATAGTGTGTGTGAGTAAGATACAATTATGAATACTGCGACACCGGAAGTGGTGTAAGGTGACTTCTTATGGCCCTCCCGCTCATGCACACATAGGATTTTCAGGACAGAGGCCGGGTGAGGGGAGTGGAGGAGGTGTGAGGGGGAGGGGGGGAATATCCTGAGTCGCCAGAGGAGACGGGGCGGGCTGCGGAGGTGGTTCAGAGGAAGTCTCCCCTCACCCCTTTCCTGCGCCGGAGACTCACTGCCGTGGGTTCTCTCTCTCTACCTCTCTCTTTCTCTCTCTCTCTTTCTTCCCAGAGATTAAGATCAACTATCAGGGCGCTAAGGGTGAAGCCCCCCACCCCTTTCCTGCGGCATGGACCCGTGGACGCGTACTATCTCTCACCCTCTCTCTCTCTTTCTATCTTTCTCTCTCTCTCCTCCCCTCTTTCTATCTCTCTCTCTCTCCTCCCCTCTTTCTATCTCTCTGTCTCTCCCTCTCATACTTCCCTCGAACAGTTTTTTTCAGAGCTGTCTGGAAACATACATATCTAAATGATATTTTTTTTGCTCTGAATGAAACATACATACCCCTCTTATTATAAAAGGCCATAACCTTAAATGGATACTCTTTTATTTCTATGATCAAGGACTTAAATAAATAGTACAACTTTTTTATTTAGCGAGTATATTCTTAAGATTATGATGATACATACATACACATATACATATAAATTCTCTTTCTCTCATAGTCTTTCACTCGATGCATACAAAAAATCTCTTTCTCTAAACATGTACATACATCATAGAACACGTACTCGCGAACGCTTCACCACTTGAACAGTTCGTACTCGCCTTCACCTAGATATATCAGTCCTCTCTGTGAAGCGTTAAAGCGACTTCTGTAGCGCGCACCAAAGTTTTTACCCGGAAGATGCACTCTGCCCACATAGTCTAGCGTTATGATGTTCGGTTCATCTTCATCCTCGCTGACCTCTTCGTCCCCTACTAGACGGCGGACGTTGTACGTTCGATACTTTTCAAGTTCGGAGATGCTCTTGACCCGATCGAGTTCCTCACGCTCGATTCGATCCAACTCGACGCACAAAGCGTTTTCCTCCTCCAGCGACTCCTCCTCGGGCCAAGCTGTAGAACCGTGTTCGATGGACCGACTCGATTCCTGAGAATTTGCGGATCGTCTCCTTCCTTGAGATTGTAGACCGGGCAAGCACTAAAACAGCGTTCGACAGACTGACTCGATTCCCACATTCCGGGATTATGGCATCCGAGCCAGTGCGCGGGAAAAATCGCAGCACTCGCTGTAACCTTTATCGACCCGCGCGATGTGGTATTATAAACCACCGTTCAAGATCTTAATATCACTCATGTCCTCCAGACGGTAACCCAACTACCTAAACATGTTGAATGAGATACGTCTCCCCGCTTCGCAGCCTCTTTATACGCTCGGGATGGAGGGAGGAACGCCCCCTCCCCTCCTTCTACACTATATCCTTCGCCTCAATCCACGAATTGTGTGACGAGTCGAACCCTAACCATTTGAGGTATACTCTATTTCCGGAACGTCTGATTATCTTCTCTACGAGGTAAACATCGGGATACGAGGTCTTTCTAAGTTCCTTTGCGTAGAAACCTCCCGTGATAGGATTACCTTTCATATCTTCGAGTAGGAAGGTCCTGGGATTAGTCTCGACCACCTTACGTATTTTAAATAGTTCGGTCGACCAGTTCGCGGTATAACCCTTTTCGAAAACGTCCTTATACTTGCTGATACGAACTATATCACCCACTTTAAAAATGTTCGGTGTGGAATCTGACATCTTGAAACAGTTTATAGACGGTATGTAAAAGTCTATCGTCCTTGACGTCACAATCTTTATGGTCGAGTGCACCGTACGGTTGTATTCGTCAGTAAGGAATCGATCATATCGATCCATCGATACGGTCCTTTAGCCGTGAACCTCCTCCACATCATGTTCTTGAGAGTACGATTGAATCGTTCCACGACGCTAGCCTTGACGTTGCTGTATGTAGAATAATGATTGATCCTCTTTCTCTTCATGAGTGTTTTGAATTCCGTGTTGTAAAACTCTGTACCATTATCCGTTTGGAGATGACGTACGCGAGGTAAACCTACCTTGTCGAGGAGGAGAGTCATTGCGGCGCTGACGTTCTTACCCGTCTTAGTCTTGACGGGTGCGGCCCAAGCCCTCTTGGAATACACGTCGATGAGGGTGAGAAGGTACATGAAGACTTATTCGATCCTGAGTAGGGTATCATCTCCACCAGATCGGCCTGAAGGAGCTCGTTCAAGCCTCGTACGCTAACGTGTCTTCGAGGAAATCGTCGTCTTGCAGGACGATGAAGTTCACGCGCAATCTCCCACTTGACGCCGGACATGATTGTGATAAAATACCGAAGAGTTGAACGTCTTTATACGATGATTCCCGCCTCGCGTAGTTCCTCAATGATAGAAACGATCTCGTTATGGTGAGCGGAATGACCGGCCTCGGTAGATGCGTGTAAGAGTCGTAATCGATCGACCATTTCGTTAGGATCGTCCCAATAGGTATAATCGACCCCTCTTCCCGTCGCCATCTTGTATAAAACCCTCACCCTCAAGCTCCTCTTCAAACATAGGTTTGATGATTAACGAATACTTTGATCCGGCTCGCATCTTGATACGAGTGTACGGTTCGTTTCTCAACCGATGCGCGTTCGTTTCTTCGAGCATGGACTTGTATACTTTCAGATCGTCCTTAGTATAATGGGCGGGTGCTCTTCTGAAGAGTAATTCTAATAGTCCTCGAGTATACGGTATCGTCTTATTGTTAAGGAGTATTGTTCCGTCTCTTCCTTGAATATGATACGGCTATCTCCGAGCTTGGTAGAGTCACCTTCATGACGGACTCCGTAGGTCTTATCGGAATGTGCGTGAGATGAATAAAGATAAGTATCCAATAGATGGTTGTTTTGCAATCTCTCAGGTGAGGTTTCCGTCTCCTCAGGTTCGGCGAGCGCCTTCACCATCTTGTTTAGAGGATCCGTGATAGGTTTGAACGTTTCATTCGCGACGTGTTTAGACTCGTGCCGGGCATCACGTAGTTGCTTATACTTTCGTTTAATAATCTTACTCGCCTTTATGATATCCTCCGTGACTTTCGTCGACATGATGTAAGGTGCGAATGTCTCTTACCGTGAAGAAACGGTTCTTTATATCTAAAGGTAAGTAAAACCTAATTCTACGTGTAAAATCTGGGACGTCGTCGGGCGTTTTTTCTATCATGAAAGATATAGAGTCATCTTTGGACACCTCGAAAGGTGGATCGTCGATAATTTTAAGATTCAACAAGCAAATAATTTCTTTCAAGTTCATGAACATCGTTGAAACGATGCCCGCCTCTTGAACTTATAACCACGTTCACACCGTTAGAGTCAATTCGAAATGTCTCGCATCCTTCCGCATAGGTTTCGAATCCAAGTAGATGTAGATGAAACTACGATTAACCGCAGAGTCTACGTAAGCTTTAGGCACGGCGTCTGAAGGGATGTGAGCATACCTATATTCCGCAAAACTAGGCCGCCTGCATCGTAAAGCCGTTCGGTATCTGTCCCCTTTACGTATAGTATACCTCTCGCTATAAAATCGTTGTAAATGGTTCGTTGTATCACGAAAGTTTCCTCTAGTCTTAGCAGCTTCAAACTTAAAGCGTCAAGCGTCGTTTTATTTTCGTCGAGACGATCTTGAGCAAGTTTCCACACCTCCTCCATCCCTTGACGACTACTCTTCTCAAAGTCGGCGTATTTTATTCGATCCTTCTCCAAATCCTCGATAAACGATTCCATCGGTTCTTTGATGACATCCTTGGCGGCGTTGAGGGAGACTATCTGCTCGTTACTATGTCTCGCATCCATCCTATCAACGTAATACTTGTTACAGACATCCTTAGATGCGCTGGGCGTCTCCACGTTGACAATCCTCTTCGATCTAGCGTCGTAATAACCTTGAGAGTTTAGAGTAAGATTTCCTTCCGTCTCGACGAGAGATCTATATTTGTGCAGACTATGACCGAATTTAGATATGGACGACATGATGTCTTACCGTGTACTGAATATACGTTCTTATCAATCGTGCAAGATAAAGGAATCGAACCCGTAGCGATATCGTCCTTTATCAATCTCATTGATCTTTTGCTCACCACCAGAAAATCGTACTTGTGTTTTTTCCAACACAGTGAGCACACTCCTTAAATTTTTGGAATGTCATATCTATGTTCACGTGATCGTCGTAGACGTGTCTCAGATTCGTATCGTCCATCTGAATAGGACGAGAAGATTCGCGTTATCTCTCAACATATGTTTCGGAATGCGCGAGTACGTCTGACAGAGATAGAAACAGTCTATAGCCTTATGTCTACCCATACTGAAATAAGCCTGTATATTAAATTGTTTATCGCAAGCGACGTCGTAAAAAATGAATACAGAGTCGGGTTCGGCCTCGGACGGGGGGATAATTTCCGCGTTGTCGAAATACGGAAATAGCCCATACCTTCGACGAGCGAGAGAACTTCGATAAACGTTTGATACTTGGGCTGGTACAAACGATTTAGAGTAAACGTACCCGTTCTTGAAGCGTAGACCGTTAGTTTCCTCCAACAGACTGATCATGGCGTTGGTTTTACCGTAATTCGAAGTTCCTCAAAATGATGCAGCGGTTAGTATCAGGTAACAACGTACCGTGTCTCTGGGGTAAAGCTAAACCCCTCATCGTGATCATTGTTGTGTACGGTAAAGAATCTGTCTATTTCTCGAGCCGCATTTTGACGACTACTTCATCTATATAATGCGCGCACCTATAATAAATGCTAATCGGGTACGTGTCATGAGACTAAGAAGAGGGGAGGATTGTTGGATAAGATAAATCAATAATCAAACCGTTTGAAGCGCATATACCTGGATAACCAGTACTGCGGACCGGGGACAAAGTTGGAAAAACGATTGAAACGGGTGATCCCGGAATAAACGAGTTAGATCGACACTGTAAAGAACACGATATCGCCTACTCCAAGGTGAAAGATCTTGCAGGATGTCATACGGCAGTTCGTGAAAAATTATCGAGAAATCGTGGAAAAGATTACTCGCACCTGACTCAAAGTTGAGCGGAAAGCGCCGCGTGGGGTGTCACCAACCCCAGATGAAAGCTAAAGTCAAGATGAGTTCAGGTCTAAAGAAGAAGAAGAAAACTCAGCGTCGCCAACGGCACCTACTACACAAACTACTACTACTAGACGCCTTTAAGAAGAAGGGTGGATTCTATTTACTCCCTTTTGATCGCGCGCTTGGAGCCGTCGCCGGAGGAGCCGCGGTAATCACGAAGGCGGTACAAAGTGCTAAGGCGAATACGAAACAATGAACGAGGCTCAGAGACATAATCGTACGCTCGAAGCTATCGCCATGGGGAAAGGCATGTATAAATGGCCTTACCCGAAAATAAAATGACTGCCCTAAAACGTGCCCTTACTGAAACGGATCGCGCCAGAAACCCGGTCGAGTTTAAAAATCCCCTTCTTTAGGGGAGTATTTGCGAGAGACGTTTTTCCCTAGCGGTCCTCCTTGGAAGATAGAGTGCGCCGTCATCATTCTTGACGATGATAGCGGTAAGGGTAGTTTGGGGTGGCGATTAAAAAAAAACGGTGGACGGGCCCAATATTTCGATAGTTTCGGTGATCTAAGGCCGCCGCTCGAACTTGTTCCTTATCTCGGAGGAATACCCATCACCTATAATCATATCGGTATCAAGAGTACGGTACCGTTTTAATGCGGGCATCTTTGTTTAGCCTTCCTTAAAATACTCGCGTTGACGTTCGAACTTATAAATATGTCTATGACGCTTACACTGACGGGTCAGGTTCGAATCTGACAGAGAATACTTTCCGCATAACCTGCTCGGAGAAGAGAAACGCGAAGAAGAATGGTTCATCGATGATCAATCTGGCCACGTTCAATTCCATAAACCCAACATCGACGAACGTAATTATAAATTTTATTGCGACGGTAAAGAGTATACAGTCCCTCGGGCACCTATGAACTCGAGGTGTTTGGGTCGATTCTTGCGAAGGGAAGTCCCGATAACGTAAAGCTCTCGATTATTCGGTGACCCTAGCATTTGAAGAGCTTTTTCACTTGCAATAAGCCTATCGACTTTACCCTACCTGGCACATTTGCATCCTTGCTAGGGGTTCGACTCGGGCTACTTTTGCAGGGAAGACGCCACATATCTACCAAAACTGTAATATTCTTCACGTGAACGTGATCCACTAGAATGTAGTCTCGCTAGCGGAGCTTACGTCAACGGAGAACCGTGTCATACCTTGCACCGAGTTCAGCATGACCGTCCCGCCGGGCTATAAGATAGTGGAAGCGCCTAACAATATCATTTACCTTCCAGTATCGAAGCGAGTAATAGAGTCTATCGCGGAACGACTTGTTTACGAACGAGGAGATATCATCAACTTAGAGACGAGACGATATTTGCTACGTCTGCATCTGAAAAAGAGTCGGTGGAGATGGGACTTGTACTAGATAAAACGAGACGACGAAATCTTCCTCGAAAAATTGAGAGAAGGAAAGTGAAAGTGTTAACACCTGCCAATAAACTCTATTTAAGACGTCTAGTTACTCGTTACGAAAATAATGGATGACGCCGCGGATATTCTGAACATTGGAGAGTCCGCCGCTTTCGATACGGCCTTGGCAGTTTCCAGTATCATTCTTTACGCCTCGTATATTCACGGTCCGTTAGCTAACGGGAACGAGCTTAGGATATCTATCCAACAGAAGGGTTATGCACACTACCACACCCCTCTCTCTACATATCAAAGGGCGACTACCCTTTTTAATACGGGAGAACCTGGAAGTACTTCGAGGATTGTTAATAAAGGATACTGCAAACTATTCTCAAGAATCGCCTATGTTATCAACGGGGTAGAGATTGATCAATCGGAGGATGTGGGTATTTCGACTCAGTTTAAAAACTATCTATCTATAAAGAATGGTTGGCAGATCCATCTTTCAAAAGCTGGTTGGGGGTTTGAAGGGTTCACGTACACGCTGAAATGGGTATCTTTGACGTATGCATCCCTTTACGTCTCATACTAGGATTCGTTGAAGACTATTCCGAATTACGATCAACCGCGAACAAGAGCTGGTGCTAGTTCGTTCGAACCGGTGACAAAAAACACTTTACAAAAAGCCCCACTCCTGCTGCAAGACCCCTCTAGGATCGAGTTAAGTAAATATCTTGGCTTGTATCGCATATAAAGACTGATGACATCAATCGTCCCCAACCTGCTTAAATTTTTCATGAGCGGGGGGGCATCGAGGGTACCTTTCCCTACTTGGGAATTGTACGGTTCCCAACGACCCCCCTCTTTTTAAACATGATTTTGGAACTGGTGGGAAAACCCTCAACTTTGTTTGGGAAAAACCCCGTTTTCGTTGTTTTCGCGCCCTTTAGCCCCCGGGGGGAACCCCAAAAAGGCGGGGTGCAGATGGGAAATATTTTTTATCATTGTAATTTGGGAATGGGTAAAACTCTATCTAAAATTTTAAACCTTTTACCCTTATGAGGATATGAAAATTTAAACCTTTAGACAAGATTTTCCTTTCGAAATTTTTTCGAAGGGCCCTTTTCCCAAATTTTCCCGACTTCCCTAATACGGAAAAGGCGCCCTTTTTTACCTTTACTTGTCCTTCCCATTTCCAAATCTCTTTCACCCATTGCGGTTCGTTTCCAAACTGGGCGGGTTTCTTTCAAGGACGGAAAGGTGACCCGGGGCGTTTATAAAGTTCGAGGCGGAGGAAAAATATCCCCGGGAAACACCCAAAGGGGTTTTGTCTAATTTAAAACACGATAGAGTTGTCCGCTTTAAACCCCTTAAAACAGTGCCCCTTAGCAAAAATGACATCATAAATGAGACAAATTGGGAAAAAATTTCCCGGGAAACCCTTCCCTCAAACCCCAAACTTTATTAAAAGGAAAATGGGAAGTTGAGTTTTGGTACAGAAAATCAACAAAAGCCCGATGCGACCAAAATACAAAACTTAAAAAACCCCGAGTGTTCCGGGACCCTTTTTTTTAAAAAAAAAAAGTTTTTGGGATGCTCAGCGATTGGGTTTTTGAATTTTTAAGTTTGATCGGTCAAAAATTTTGCGTCAGACCCAAAAGTGCGATTCGGGGAAAGATACGGGGTTTTTTTTTATTCCAGCTTGCCCTTTATATGATAGGTTTGATAAACGAGTATAAAGAAATTTTATTTGATTTCAATAAGGTTTTCTTTCTTTTGCGGTCAAGCGAGGTTGGGGAAAATGGTTTAAAAAGGGGAAAAAAAAAATACTGACCCTTCTAAACGTTTCTTGGAAAAAAAGAGTAAAAATTTTTGGGGGGAAAAGAGCGGGAGCCTACGAAGAAAAAGCATGCAGGGCGGGTTTAATTTTGTTTAACCCCTTTTAATCTAAAAACCCTTTTTTACAGGGTAAATTGCAATGTATAAAATTTAATTTTTTCATAGCTACTTGCAAATGTATAATGAGGGGAAACTTTTTAACGATTATTTTTTGTTTAAGTTTTTTTTTTCTTTAGAAATGTAACGAGCTTTTTTTAAATAAAAAAGAATTAACGAAATTTAAAACTTTTTTTCTTTACAAACTTTAAAAAAAATTAAAAATGGGTAGTTTTTATGTACTTGGTTAAAGGTAAAAAAAAAGTTTTCAGAGGTTGGGTTGTAAAAAACCCCACTGTTAAAATGGTTATTTGTACCGACAGAACTCTGAAAAGATCTCGGGTTTAAACCTGACTGTAGCTGGTTATCTGCACCAGACAAGAGTCTGAGAGGTCCTGGTTATTGTACCAGCATGACTCTGAGAGGTCCAGGTTGTAATCTCGACTGTAAGCTGGTTATTGTTACCAGGACAAACTCTGTTAGATCTCGGTTGTAACCCCGACTGCAGTGGTTATTGCACCAGACAGAACTTCTGAAGGTTCTGGTTATTGTTACAGGCAGAACTATGTGAGGTCCAGGGTTGTAATCTCGACTGTAGCTGGTTATTGTACCAGACAAAACTTGAGTTATCTCGGGTTGTAACCCGACCTGCTGTGGTTATTGCAGCAGACAGAACTCTGAGAGGTTATGGTTATTTTACCAGACATAACTCTGAGAGATCTCGGGTTGTACCCGACTGTAGTGGTTATTGTGACCAGACAAGCGTTGAGAGGTCATGGTTCTTTTTTTTTACCAGGGCAGAACTCTGAGAGTTCCAGTTGTAATTCGACTGTAGCTGGTTATTTGTACCGAAAAAACTCTTGAGAGATTGGGTTGTTCCCCGACTGTAGCTGGTTATTGCACCAGACAGAGCTCTGAGAGGTCATGGTAATTTTACCAGGCAGACCTCTGAGAGGTCCAGGTTGTAATCTCGACGTAGGGCCTGGGTTTATTTTGTACAGACAAACTCTGATAGATCTCGGGTTGTAACCCCGGACTGCAGCTGGTTATTGCACAGACAGAACTCTGAGAGGTTCTGGTTATTGTACAGGCAGAATCTTGAAGAGTCCAGGTTGTAATCTCGTACTGTAGCTGGTTATTGTACCAGACACAAAACTTGAGAGATCTCGGGTTTTTGTAACCCCGACTGCAAGCTGGGTTATTGCAGCTAGACAGACTTGAGAGGTTCTGGGTTATCTTGTACCAGGACAAAACTCTGAGAGATCTGGGTTTTAAACCCGACGTAGCTGGTTATTGTAACCAGGACAATAGCTCTGTGGGTCATGGTATTTTACACCGGCCCTGAAATCTGAGGTTCCAGGTTGTAATCTAGACTGTAGCAGGTTATTTTACCAGACAAAACTCTGATAGATCTCGGGTTGAACCCCGACTGCAGTGGTTATTGCACGACAGAACTTGAGAGGTTCTGGTTATTGTACCAGGCAGAAACTCTGAGAGGTCCAGGTTGTAATCTCGGATGTAGTGGTTATTTGTACCAGACAAAACTCTCGAGATATCTCGGGTTGTAACCCGACTTGCAGCTGGTTATTGCAGCAGACAGAACTCTGAGTGGTTCTGGTTATTGTACCAGACAAATCTCTGGAGATCTGGGTTTGGTACCCGACTGTAGCTGGTTATTGTACCAGGACAAAGCTTGAGTGGTCATTGGTTATTTTACCAGGCAGAACTCTGAGAGGTCAGGTTGTAATCTCGACGGTAGCTGTGGTATTGTTCCAGACAAAACTTCCTGAGAGATCTCGGGTTGTAGCCCCGATACTGTTGTGGTTATTGCACCAGAACAGAGCTTCTGAGGAGGGTCAGGGTTATTATACCAGGCAGAAACTCTGAGAGGTCCAGGTTGTAATCTCGGACTGTAGATGGTTATTTTACCAGACAAAACTCTGAGAGATCTCGGGTTTTGTAACCCGTACTGTAGCTGGTTATTGACACCAGACGGCTCTGAGAGGTCATGCGTTATTGTACAGGCTGAACTCCGAGATGTCCAGGTTGTAATCCGGACTGTCACCTTATGTTATTGTACCAGTTCGTTCTCCTGAGAGGTCCGGGGTTGTACTCCTGGAGAGGGGGAGGCGATAAATAACATTACGCATACGCACACTGAAACTCTATTTAATGAAGATATTTTTAAAACAGATACGCGCTAAATTAGTAATTTTTTCTTCACTCTTTTTTAAAGCACTAACATTTGTCTCTATGACAGTAATCAAAACATACGCACATGAAAAACTCTATTTAATGAATATACCTTTTTAAAACAGATACATAATTTAAGAATTTTTTTTCTCTAGATCATTTTTTAAAAGCACTTAACATTTTTTTTTCTAGTGACATTAATCAAAACATCGCACACTGGAAAAACTCTATTTTGTGGTATGATATATACTTTTTTATAACAGATAAATACTAAATTAAATATTTTTTTCTAAGTCTTTTTTGTAAATAGCTACTAAACATTTTTTTTCTAAGTGACATTATATCAAAACATACGCACACTGTAAACTTCTATTTAATGAATATTTTTTTTAAAACAGATACATACTATAAGAATATTTTTTTTTCAGGTCTTTTTTAAAAGCATAACATTTTTTTCTAGTGACATGAATTCAAACATACTATCACTGAAAAAACTCTATTTATTGATTATATTTTTTAAACTGATACATTCTAATTAGGAATATTTTTTTCTCAAGTCTTTTTTAAAGCATAACATTTTTTTTTTCTAGTGATATTAATCAAAACATACGCACACTTTAAAATCTCTATTTAATGAATATACTTTTTTATTTTTTAAACAGATAATCATACTAAATTAGAATATTTTTTCCAGTCTTTTTTAAAAGCACTACATTTTTTCTAGTACCATTAATCAAAACATATCGCCACACTGAAAAAACTTATTTAATGAATTACTTTTTTCAAACAGATTACATCTAAGATTAGCATATTTTTTTCTCTTTTTAAAAGCACTATCTTATTTTTTAAGTGATAAAGGTTAGTGTATTAATTATTCACTTACACTTGTTATCAACGTCTCTTAGGGAGTTAGTAGAAGCCTGCACACTTTGATAAAAGTTGTAGAGCAGCACTGAACCCCACAACTTGCCTATGGGGAAAAGGAGGGTTTCCGCTTAAATCGATCTTTGAAAGGAAGTTAGGAGGGTTTCCCGCTTATAGAGTAATCCCCCAAGGTAGAGTTTTGATGACCCGGGAAAAAATTGTCGTTTTCGTTTGTGGCATAGTGCAACCCTATTGAATTTTTGAAAAAAAAATTTTGAACCCTACAGCTTTTATTAAACGAGCTTTCATGTACCGTTTTTAGTTCAAAAATTTTACGAAAAATTTCCTTAAAGGAGGCTTTCCTTAAGCGTACTTTGCCCCCTTTAGCTTGAGGTCTCGCTTTTTCCCTCACCGAAAATTGAATAGAGTTTGGGACTTTAAAAAACCTTTTGAACTCTGGGATGATCGACCTCGAGTCTCGTCTTTTTTTTCCGGGAGCCCCCCTTTTTTACTACGGGCATCCTAAAATTGTTTTTTTCCGAAATTTTGGGGGTTTTTGTGGGGTTGTCATTAGTTTAAGGGGATTTTTTCCTGGGTAGGGGTTCCTCAAAGCCCAATTAGTAGAAAGTGAGTCTGTTTTGTTTTTTGGGAAGTTTTAATTTCCCCGGGGGGAAAGGGGGGAAAAACCATGCCCTTTGGTAATGAAAGACCGTACATGACTACTTTCGAGTTTAAAAAATGGCGAACCCCGAAAAAAATTTCGGATATCAAAGAAATTTTTCCCCTGGGTTTCCCATCTAAAAATATAAAAGGGTTTTCTGCCCAAAATTTATAGGTTTTTTAAAGTTTGGACTGGCTATGGGGTTTCCCCCGCTCCAAATTTTCCCCCATTCCCACGGTAGTTTTTTTCCCGTAGGGTGGGCCCCTTCTTGTTAGTATAAGCGGACCAAAGGCGGCATTGTTCATCATTTTAAAAAAAACATGTTTAAAAAATGATTGCTGCTTTACCCCTCTTTGGTTTCCTGTTATGGACCCAAAATCCGGGGATTGCTTAAAAACTGAGAAAATTTTTTACCCCCCTTCATTTTAAAACCTTTCACAAAAACATAACTTTAGATGACGTAGTAAAATGAGAAACCTGTCTTACGAAAAGTTTTAAAAAATTTCTCTTTTTCCCCTCGGGTGGAATCCCTTTTCGGGAAACAGAAGGGCCCGGGTAGATGACTTGTGTAATCTTGGGATTTTCAAGTTTAAATTTGAAAGATTTTCCCCTTTACCCGCATGGTCCCCATTTTAGCACTTCCAAACGTTTTTTCCATTTTCCCAAGCCCCTTTTAACCCTCCATGGGAAAGGAGTAAATACAAAATGAATAGAGCCCATTAACGTTAGAAAAACGGGGTTTAAGTTTTTGGTTTTTGGAAAGGGTCAAAAAACTCATATAACGTTATTAGCTACAGAGGTGAGGGTTAGTTTACAAAACATTCCCTCCCCGAATAGCTTCCTAAAGGGAATTGATTTATTTTAACGTCATCAATTAAATTGACCCTTTCCCCGGTTATTTCAAAAAGGGGTACGCGAGAGGGGGAGTGTAAGGGGCCACCCGGGTTTCGGGCCTATAGGGTTTTATAAAAAGATCACGAAAGTTTTAAAAGGTCGGAAAGCCCCCGTCCGTCTGTTACGGAAAGGGGTTTTCGATTTAATTCCCCAAAGATTCTTACTTTCCGAATAGTCCCCAAAAAACCTAAACAGGGTGATCTTAGTTTTCCCTGGAGTTATGCCTACCCTTTGGGGCGCGTTATAAAATTTATTTTTTGCTGGTAATTTGGTTCGTTCATTTGAAAAATTTAAAACCTTTTATGTCATAGGGGACACCCCTTTTACGAGTGATAGTTTAAAGGGTTCTATCAGGAGCCCTTCGAGTGATTTTAATTTTGTCGGGTTCGAGGAAAGTTGCTTTTCCCTTGGGGAAAGGTTTCTAAAAAGTTTAAAAAATTTAAAATTTTAATTGTGACCCCTCAAACCCCGGCCCAAATATATTTCATGTTACTTTGAATTTCCTAGTCTCCCCAAAAAATTTTGGTTTTTCCCGGAATGAAAAGGGAACCCCCCCCCCCCTTTCCCCGGGTAAAAGGATCAGTTTCTTAGTTAAAACAAGCGATTCGAAAAGGGAAAAAAATTTTTTTAAAAAACCGCCGTTATGGATTCCCACGCTCAGTTTACTAGGGTTTTTGTTTAATATTACCCCGCGTAAACTGCTCCCCGATAAAGCCCTGTAAAGTGGAATGACCCTTTAACGGGGAAATATCGTCATTCGCGGGGGTTTTTTCCAATATATAAAAGGGGGGGGGCCTTTTTTTGGCCCCTCTTTTTGAGCGGGTTTGTTAGGGGTTTGTCTTTGGGGGAATACGGTATATAATAATCTAGAAACGCGTTTGGGGCCGTATCTCAAGGAGCTTCAAAAAATTTGGGTTGTACCATTTTTCCGGGAATTTCCCAAAAACTTGAGAGTTATTTAAAAATCTTTTTGTTACATGCCTACGGGAATTTCCGCAATGACTTGACATTTCAGAATAAGAAAAATTTGTGTCCAGGAACCGTTTTAAGGCAGAGAAAGCTCCCCCAACCCGCGAAACACGAAAATTTCCTGTTTTCTCCTTTGTTTATACTGTGAAAAAGTAAGGAATTTATTTTCTTTGGGGGAATTTTACCCCTTTCCCCCCAAATTTTTTTACACGTTTTTTTAAAGTTTTTCAAGTTTTTTTTTCAGTCAAAAAAGAGGTAGACAAGGTCACAAAAGTATCTAGTCCAGCGTTAGACGTTAAGCATTTTTCGGGTTTTTTAGCTGTCACAGATTTTTATCGCGCTGAAAAAATAATTTTCCGCCCCCTTTTATTTTTCTAAAAAAAAAATTGTTTAGGCGCTCTTTAACGCTGACCGTACGGGAACGATCACTAGCTTTTTAGAGTTGGGCCCCGTGTCAATATAAGAGTCCCCTACCCTTTATGTTTTTCAGTGTATTTCATTAACGGATTTTATGTTAAGCCCTTTTGAAGCTTTTAAAATATCTCATTTCGAAAAGGGGGGTGGGGTCCCCCCAAAATTAACACATCTTGAAAATTAGGATAAGATGATAAACGCTGGGTTTCCCTGTCGGTCAAAGAGGGGAGCCAAAACGGAATTTCGGGGGAAACAAAATCTTTCTTCAGCTTGGGGAAAATTTATCCGGGGTCTACGTTTGGCTATAGTTTTGGGATTTGAACGTGGGCCCCGTTTGAGGGAAAACCCAGTTTTTTGCGGGAAAATTTTCTTCATTTCCCAAGTGCCATGTATATTTCCCCCCCCCATCTTAGAAACGGGAACCTTCAATCTGAGCAAGGAGTGGGAAGATACTTTTTTTTCATATATTTCCCCCAAGTTTATTGGGTTAAATATATCGTTAGAAAAAATTGAAATACCCTTTTTCAATTCTATTCAGTGGATGCCTAAATCGAAAATGAGGCTAAAATTTATTTTATTGAGCCGTTCGCTTTTGATTTTCTTCTACAGTTTTTAAAAAAATACCCCACACCAAAAGGTAATGAGGGGACCCTTATGGGGTGTTTATTACTGATTGAGTAGCTTTATGCGTCGAGCGTATGTTTTGTTCAAAAATTTGATGATACCCTAGGGGTTTCCCGGGAAAAGCCTAAATGATAAACCTGCACTTAAGTTTCGTGATAAGTTCAAAAGTTTTTGGATTGTGTATCTATATTGTCAGGGCCCGATATCGTCCCTCGAGGTCTTAATTCCCCGGGTATATTTCAATGTAAGCATTATACACCTTCCCTTGCGAAGAGCAACTCATGATTCAAGTTTTAAATTAAAAAGTTGTTCTTTGGTTAGATCATAAAGTAAAAACCTTTTCCCATTATTTGTCGAATTAAAGATAGGGTGGCAGACGAGTCTTTTTGCTGGGGAGTGAATTTTGGTACATACCTTTAAAAGGCTCTACTCTTACTTCATTCCTGCGCAGTTGCTCTAGTATCTAGGGGCGGCTTGAGGCGGGTAAACAAAACAAAAGAAAATCGGATCAGATATACACAGTTGAAGCAAGTATAAAGGGTTAAGGGTTAGGTGCTTAGGTGCTTTGGGGCTTTTTGTTTTGTTATGCTTTGGTGCTTTTGGGCTTTGGTGCTTAGGTGCTTAAAAACAAAAAAATTGGAGTTTTGATTCACAGAGGTTTGAAAATCCGGGTTTTTAAAAACTTTATGAGAGAATCCCTACCAGGTAAAGTCTTTTTTCGAGAGGCAAGGATTGAACCCCGTAACACTCATGAAGAACCAACCATGGGAAAGATTTTTTTTTGCGAGAGGAAGGATTGAACCCGTAACACTCTTGAAGAATCCCCAACCCCGGTAAAGGGGCTTAGGTGCTTAGGGTTTAAAAAACAACAAAAAATTTGGGGATCTTTATTCACAGGGGATAACCCCCTCGATAACACTTTTTGAAGATCCCAATGCGGTAAGATCTTTTTTTTGGGAGGGAAAAGGATTGAACCCCCGGGCTGATAAAACTCTATTGGGGAACCCAACCAGGTAAAGATTTTTTTTTGCGAGAGGCAGGGATAGAACCCCCGGGCTGATAACACTCTTTGAGGGGAAACCCCAACCCGTAAAAATCTTTTTGCGAGAGGCAAGGATTAACCCCCGGTTTAAACACTTTTCGAGAGAATCCAACCATGGGAAAAATCTTTTTTTTCGAGAGGCAAGGGTTTAACCCCGGTTATAACATTTTTAAAAATCCCAACGCGGTAAAAATCTTTTTTTTCGAGGGCAAGGATTGAACCCCGGCGATAACATTTTTTGAGAAAGAACCCGGGAAAGATCTTTTTTTTCGAGAGGCCAAGATTGAACCCCGGTTGATAACATTTTTTTTAGAGAATCCGAACCCGGTAAGATTTTTTTTTTCGAGAGGAAGGATTGAACCCCGGTCGATAACACTTTTTGAGAGAATCCCAACCACAGTAAAGATCTTTTTTTTCGGAGGCAAAAATTGAACCCCCGGGCTGATAACACTTTATGAAGAATCCGAACCACGGAAAAAAAAAAATTTTTGCGAGGGCAAGGGTTGAACCCCGGTCTGATAAACTTTATGAGAGAATCCCAACCCCGACAGAGATTTTTTTTGCGAGAGGCAAAGGGTTGAACCCCGGGCTGATAAATTTATGTGAGAATCCGAAACCCCGGTAAAAATCTTTTTTGCGGAGGGAAAGGGTTTAACTCCCCTAACACCTATGAGAGAATCCCAACCACGGGAAAGATTTTTTTTTTTGCAAGAGGCAAAGGGTTGAACCCCGTAACACTTATAGAGAATCCCAACCCCGGTAGAGATCTTTTTTGCGGAGGCAAGGATTTAACCCGGGTTTATAACACTTTTGAGAGAATCCCAACCATGGTAAAGATTTTTTTTGGAGAGGCAAGGATTGAACCCCCGGTAGATAACACTTTATGAAGAATCCGAACCATGGTAAAGATCTTTTTTGCGAGAGGGAAGGATTGAACCCCCTAACACTTTATGAGAAAACTCGAACCAACGGTAAAGATCTTTTTGCGAGAGTCAACGATTGAACCCCGGTCTGATAACACTCTATGAGGGAATCCAAACCCATGATAAAGATCTTTTTTTGCGAGAGGCAAGGATTGAACCCCGGTCTGATAACACTCTTTGAGGAAATCCGAACCACGGTAAAGATCTTTTTTGCGAGAGGCAAGGATTGAACCCCGGTCTGATAACACTTTACGAGAGAATCCGAACCATGGTAAAGATCTTTTTTTGCGAGAGGCAAGGATTGAACCCCTGGTCTGATAACACTTTATGAGAGAATCCGAACCACGGTAAAGATCTTTTTGCGAGAGGCAAGGATTGAACCCCGGTCTGATAATACTTTATGAGAGAATCCGAACCATGGTAGAGATCTTATTTTTTGCGAGAGGCAAGGATTGAACCCCGTAACACTCTATGAGAGAATCCGAACCATGGTAAATATCTTTTTTGCGAGAGGCAAGGAATGAACCCCGTAACACTTTATATGGGAATCCGAACTGCGCTAGAGATCTTTTTTGCGAGAGGCAAGGATTGAACCCTGGTCTGATAACACTCTATGAGGGAATCCGAACCACGGTAGAGATCTATTAACACGATTTTTTTTAAAGCACTATTATCCTAGTACACATACGATTTAAAGAGTAGGCAGGTATTCACTTACCTTCGAAGTTAATGATGGTGGTTTTACTCAGGTTAGAAAGTCCTTTATAGACGAGTAGTAGGTCACTTTTCGAGATGTCTTCTAGTTGACTCTCGGTGAGCGTTGAAAAACGGTTCGGCAGCCAAACTTTATATTTCAAGTCAAGTACTGTAACCACACGTCGACCAAAACGGTATTTAACACCTTTATAGAAGAAATACGGTACGCTCGACCAATCTACAGATCAGTCAACTTACGCGGAACGATTTCACTCGTCCCTACGCTGGTTAAAAATGCAGCCGTGAATTCAGACATCTTCGTTAATATACTCGTTAGCTAATGGATTCATGTAAAATGGGTTTACCCTATTTATAGGGGGAGGTCCCAAGTCACGCCTCCGCTACTATGTTCAGGGATCTAGACTGTTCCTAACATAAACATGAAAGTTTAAGAGTCGTTCAGAACGATTAAATTATATCATTGTCAGGAATAGCGATTCAAGATTCTCGTTTATGATAATGAACTACCTAGAACACGTTCTGTCCGATTAAAATCAAAGGTATTCTTCCTGCAGCTGTGTTGGTCATAACCTAGGGTAGACCTTACAGCCCATCTATATGATAATGAGTCGGCGCAAGGGATGGAGGGAAGTGACTGTGCGGCTGCGTCGATCATAACCTAGGGTAGACATTACCTCACCTCTATATGATAATGAGCTGGTATGAGACATGGGAGGGAAGTAAGCTGACCCGTCTCGAGAGAAAACACCCCTTCGAGAAGGGGAGAGACTCCAACAAACTTCATGGAAGGGGCGAGGGGGACACTCTGCTCCGGTGCAGGAAAGGGGAGGTGAGGGGGGATCTTCCTCCTTAGCGCCCTGATAGTTGATAAGAGAGAGAGAGAGAGAGAGAGAGATGAGAATTTCCCCTTAGTGCCCTGAAAGTTGATTTTCCTTCCAGATGAGAGAAAGAGAGAGAGGATGAGAGGGAGAGACAGAGATAGAAAGAGGGAAGGAGAGAGAGAGAGACAGAAAGATAGAACACACATCCGCGCCGCAGGAAAGGGGAGACTTCCTCTGAACCATCCCCGCACCCACCTCCGTCTCCAGGATCATCCCCCCCCTCACACCTCCTCCACCCACTGCCTCTGCCCTGAAAATCCTATGTGTGCATAAGCGGGGGCCATAAGAAGCCACCTCACCCCACTTCTTTTGTGCCCTGAAACTCCTAAAAACACTTTACTTATGGGCTATCTAAAGCATTCTTCTGAAACGCACCCATTTTACTAGACAGTAAAATGGCGAACATAACAAAATAAACATTAGGGTGAAAGGGTATAATAGAGTTATATAGAGAGAGGAAAGTCCTTAGGTCAACATAGTTTTAAAACAATAGTCAATAGTCCAAAGTGCAAATAAGAAAATAAATAAACAGATAGTAAATTTGAACCCAAAAGGGGAACACCAAAAACAACAAAACAATATATTCATTCTTTCGGTAACGACTGAATTTAACAAAGGAAATAACTTCATTAATGAAATAAATCTTGTTGTAATAAAGACAGTAGAATAAGGTTAGATTATTATATAAACTGATTTTAATAATCAAATTATATAAATACAGATTATATTTGAGTCATTTGCCTATACGAAATATTCGTAGTTGAAAATATGATAGCTTCAACTTTCTATAATATCTGGTAGAGAAACCACAATTGCAATATTTTAATAAATTCATATTTAACAGCAAAGCACTACTTCAAAGAGCAATTCTACCCTGTCAAACTTTTACTATAAAGTTATGTTTCGGAAGCAGCAACTCAGAATGCACCATAAGATGTCACAAGGACGAGAGCAAATTAATCTTATTCCTGAAAGGATTTTACTAAATATTTCACACTGAATGACTTTAATATAATTATGTACTATGATCCCTGATAGGATGTAAACAGAGTTACGATATTTTACAGATGGGAAATAATTTTAATATCAAAGCTAATTCAAAGCATTTTCCATGTATACTAACATTTACGATTAGAGTCTTTAGTGGAAACTATTTAAAGTTTACTTGCATAATACAAAAAATATATTTTTCTGATGGGCAAGTGTTGAACAAAATATAAAATTTATATGAAACGTTGAAAATTCCACTATAATAATAAAAAGATTAAGACAAAATATTTGTTTCTTCACAAGAAGCATTTAAAGGTTTACTAACGTTAACGAAATGACTTAACAAAAACAAGGATATTTTCCTGATTGGCAAATATTAAGACGTTCCCCAAATATAATAACAATATATACAAATAACATAGTTACAATATATATGTAGCTTACATTTTTCGTCCGGAGATCACTAACCAGCGTAGTGTTTACTAACCAAGTTTCCGTCGAGGGTAAAAAATACCTCTACTCTGTGGTATATCTATAGTGTCAAAATCTCAGAAGAGGTCGACAAGAAAAAAAAGGGGGGGGGGGGGATGGCGTGGAAATAGAAAATTGAGTCTCTGTATCCGTCTAACACACCGGCAGTAGAATATTTTAATTTATGATAGATTCTTCTTTTCTTCGCCATGAAAGCTTTCTTTACTGACCCCGTCCCATCAAGACGTGACATCAAATAGGCATGTATGTTCATGTGGCTTCGCTATTGACGCCCAGGCTCAGTCCGTATGCACTAACCACGTGTGGTAGAAGTTAAAATATGTTTACGGGTGTAGCTAGTGGCAACAGGGCTAGGGTAAAGCTTATTCATATATAGTTCTTGGAAATCATATATGTGAGGAAATGTATAAGAAATAGGAAATTTATATATGTTTTTTGAATGTTTATGTATATTATATTAGTTTAGTAATAATATTAGAACTCATGTAGCTTATAAAAATAAATACTACACTTCTAGATGCAGCTTTGAAGGTGTGCTCGTTTTACATTCTGCTAAAAAGCTTCATTAGTTGGTAAGAGTGAACAGAGTTTTGAAGGCTGTGCAAAATAAGTTATACACATTTTTTTAAACCAGAATATAATTTGTACTTCTGAAGTTGTCGAACATTTAGGAAAACTGTATCAGATGTTGATGAAAGTTGATTCTTGTTCGCATCATCAATGTTTGTTGTCTCCTCTCTCATCAATGAGAGACAATAGAACTTTCATAATACCTAAACTATCTCTGCTTTTCCTATGCCAAAAAGCCAAGCGGTAGTATCTCAACGTCTGGTGAGATGTCGCCATGTTTTTGACACTGATTCAATATCGATTACAGATCGTCCTTGATTAAGAGATTCCGTGTACATTCGCATGGTCATCTTTTGTTTCCAATAGTGAAAGAGGAACAACAGAAATACATCGATATTATCGAATACTAGAGTCACCTGCCTGCTTTCTTTTTCTGTTCCCAGTTTAACTGTTTAACATCCACTTCTTCATGCAAAGTTGCGAAATATTGCCTTTTAAAACACTGAACCAGAGATTTCATCTGGGATCTAATCGAGGTCTCTGAGATACTAACAGGCCTGGGTGTTTGTCCTATGCGAGTTGGTGGCGTCACAAGGAAGGACTTATATCTCAGGAATGCTGGGTCACCACTGTCTGATATGGAAGTGTCAGCCAGTCTGCCGAGAAATTCCTTACTGTGTCTGAAACTCGTGCGGATCATCCAGTCATTACATTGGTTTTAGTAGTTTTAATATGTTGTTTTGTCATATAACATTATATTGTGATCCAAAATATTTACTATACAAGTTCTTATTTGATCAAAAGTGCTAAGTGTGTAACGGGCTAAGTTCATTTAGCACGTGCATACATAGAAAACCAAACTAAACTAAATTGCACTATATACAAAAGAGTACCCTAAAATAAATTGCAGTTTATTAACTCACTGTGTAATTATTGCATACTGGGTCACTTAAATCCTGCTCTATTAGACGACCGAATAGAAAAAGTGGACGATGCAGTAACTCAAGCGTTAGGGACCTGTGAACTGTCTTGGACTATGGCCAAATGTTGACTGTTGTTCTGGAAAAATCAAGTGCCTCCTCCACTCCTTAGACGTTAGATTCATTTCGTATATAATGCAGCGCCTCTCATACTATTTTTAAAATTTAATTCCAACAACTCGTCTCGCGAGCATTCAGGAGGCTTCAGTTCAACGTAACCTACAAGTAGTGGTCATGATGGTTGTTCCATCGGTCTCACCACCTCACCGCAAAAGATGTAATATCTGTTAAGATTATATATTTTATCTGTTACAGACTGGTACTTTTTGATATTCTTCATATGAGAGACATCAATGTAGGTTAAGTGTAGTAGATACTCTTTGCCAGAGTCTGTTTATTTTAAACCGAGGTTAGTCCTCATGACCACAATTATTTATTGTTTAACTATGTCCATGTGACTAGTCTTAGATATTTGGGTAACAGTCTGATGCCCTGTTCTATGTGACCATGTCACTAATACATTTATTTGGGCAAAAAGGGGAGATAGGGTTAATCTATGGCATTACTGTATGACCTAATTTGGTATTTGGCTGTTATCGGTCTTTGGTTTGACATTATTGTTGTACATTTTTACGGTGTTCACCTCGTTGGCATGCTTCTATTCCAGAGGGCTGGCTCGCTTGGTGTTATTTAGACTTGTCAAACTCCCTTCGGGCGTCATTTGGCTCTTTAATATCTGGAACTTTTCCATTGTTGAAGTCTGTCTCCAGACTATTGTTGAGTATTAATAATACTATTGGATAATCAGGCAGTACTAATTAGGAATAGGCCTGCCATAGTTTCCTGATGGCCCAGATTCCTGATATTTCTCTTTTTCTATTTGTAAACTAATAGTTCCAGCATATGGAACATATTTTGTATTATACTACTCTTCCATGGAGTTAACCAACGCTAGCTGATTCACTTATCAACTATCGGTGTAGCTCTTTGAATAAGGACTTCCTAGTTTTAAAAGTTGCTCAACATTATCATTTGACAATTCTTATCATAGTTGAAACTTACAGCCGTAAGGCTGCAGTGTATTGTATATTGTTGCTTAACCATAACTTAATTTAATCCTTCCGATTAGAGTTACTATAGTTATCTGTTTATATACTTTTATTTTAGAAAGTGCACATGTTATTCTTTAAGGAGTCACACGATTTTAAATCTTCAACCTAAGCATTGTAGTCTTGGTTGAGTGGCAATTTAAGGTGATTCAAACCAAACACGGCAATTTTGGTAACAATGGTACTTTTAATTACTTTGTTTACGCCTAGCATTAAACGGTGGAAAGTATAGAGTTCAAATGCGTGTGTGAATATTTAATAATTATCTTTGTTTTTAAATCAATACAAGTATTTGTTAACTTGTATTTCACTCTTATGTTTTACTTGCGTTTCCCTTTCCATCTCAATATCCTTGTAACTTTGGTCGTCGATACTACTTCAAAATAGGAGTGACGCTGTAAGTGAATCAATCGTTTGTCTTTAATTTGGAAATAATATTTGTTATTCCCGTTTAAGTTACATAATATCTTTTAATGGTGTCAAACTTTTAATTTCCATAATAAAATTTAAATTTAAATTTAAAATGCCTCGTAAGTGTTGTGTTCCTGAGTATAGATCTAACTTTGATTCTCAAAAGGAGAAATTATATTAAGAGGTTTTCTTCCCCAAGGAACCCTATCACCGTCAACAGCGGATAAATGCAATCCACAGGGACGATTGGACTGAGAGCTTTTGCTACTATTTGTATAGATCATTTTTGTGAACAATATCGTGCTTCAAGAAATGGGGATCTATTTTAATAGTGCCTAGAAGAATTCCCAAGCTAACCAATTATGCCTAATCGTCAATTTTTCCTAATTATCCCTCGAATTTCACCTCAGAACCTCTAGCTAAACGAAAACCACCTGAAAAACGAAGAGAAGAGTCGGCTTGCCGAGACAAGGAATCTAAATAAATGGATTCAAGATTATGTTATTAATGATCTCCAGGATTTAAAAGGTAAAGTCAGTTCAATAAATATCATTTTACAAAAAATAGAGTCTGGAAATAGTATTAATTTCATGAACATTGATAATAGTTGTGACATACCTAAAATTATAGTATCATTAAGAATAACCAATAATTTGCTTGTTAAAATGTCACACAATATTGTAATAACACCAAATTTAAAATTTAAATGGGTTTCGGGACCAGAAATGTTAATTGACAGGTGGTACAAACTAGAATGTTTGTTGAGTCATATAGGTTCATACAATCCCGAGACCCTTTCAACAGAAGATTCAATTAATCCTGTCTCAGAAATCTTAAAGAAATGTTGTTATGGCACTGAGGAAAATTCTCCATTGAACATTAAAACGAAATTTTAGAAGGAGCAAATTAATTTGGCAGCTGATAAATCACTCAGATACACACTGGAAACTTTAATATGGGGCTGTTCTGCTTATTTTAGTAATCTAGCGGCATATAAACAACTGAGAAACTCTACTTAACACTCCTCATCCTGACTATTTAAGAAAAAATGATATTATTTATTAAGCACGAAAAGTTCAGGGATACCTCACATTAAAATTAATATTTATCTGAAAAGGCTAAGATGTTGGATGGCCATTAAAATGTTGTAAACGTATTGCTTGACGAAGATTATGTGAAACCATCAATTTCCCATAAATATGGGTCAATAGAATGTTTTTGTGACAATCTTCAGGAAGATACTACAATTATCTCATCTTTGTTGTCAAAAAATAAAGATGTAGTAGCTGTCTACTCAGTCAAAAATCTGACTGCGAATATACTTTATGAACTAAATCTGTGTGTAATTAAAACCTTATCTTTATGTATATCATGTTTAAAATAAATATCAGACTTAATAGAGTGAGAAACATGTTTACTAAATTATGTTATGGTAGTTAGCTATCTAATCTTAAAAAAATTTCTAAACTAAATGAAGATATGTATTTATTGTTTTACTCAGTTCATTAGTATAAATCCATTCGAAACAATTGGTCGAATCAAAAGGACGGAGAGGAGTAAACCTTTGTAATACCACCTTTGCCATAGAATCACCTTGAGTCAGAAAGTAATGTAAATTTTAGAGCTAGTCTTGATGATTTGAAAATCAGTATTTTAAAGAAAACAAAACCATCGCTAAAACAACCCAGCTGTTAATTTAAAGGTATTGTTGCCGACGCCAATGAAAAATCAAAATGTTTCCTAGGCAATCAAATTATTTGACGGGGAAAATTAGCTTCTCTTAAAGTATTAAAAAATAAAAATATACAAAAAACTGCAAAATTTATAGAATTAATTTCCTCTTGGTGGAAATGCATGAATGGAAAGCATCCAATGAAAAGGAAACATATTAGAGACCCTGCACCCATGTGACCCAATAAGAGATACAAACATATTAGAGACCCTGCACCCATGTGACCCAATAAGAGATACAAACATATTAGAGACCCTGCACCCATGTGACCCAATAAGAGATACAAACATATTAGAGACCCTGCACCCATGTGATCCAATAAGAGATACAAACATATTAGAGACCCTGCACCCATGTGATCCAATAAGAGATACAAACATATTAGAGACCCTGCACCCATGTGACCCAATAAGAGATACAAACATATTAGAGACCCTGCACCCATGTGACCCAATAAGAGATACAAACATATTAGAGACCCTGCACCCATGTGATCCAATAAGAGATACAAACATATTAGAGACTGTGAAAAAAAAAATGAAAAAAAATATTAGTTATTTTAATTAAATATATATTTCTCCTACTGTTGTATGTAAAAAAAAAAATAGTTCAATTTTATCTAGCTCAGTTGCACGAGGAAACTTAATCTCGGGACCTCTGGGTTTAGATAGGCACTTATACTTAACCTGCCTGCGGAGCTCCGGTAAATCACATATCTAGGTTAACATATTTATATAACATTTGTTTTGTTGTCAAAACTATAATTATTATATCACAATCTTAATTCAATTTAAATCATTCGATAACAAAATAAAAAAAAAACCTTTTTCCTTACATTTTCAAAGGCAAAATAAAACCAACATATATACCATACCTAAGTCCAACCACGTACAAAAATTATGGCACAGAAAGTTTATTATTTACCCTTAACACAATTAGACTTCCTTGAGTCAAACAAAATAGCCACACTGCTCACAGCCACCTATTATTTACCTTTTTTTTTATTAAAACCATCCTCAGTCCCGCAATAATATAAGAAAATTGAAACTTCTCACCCTAGACCATCTGTAGTCGAGAACTCGATCATATGTACATATCTCTTTATGTTTACTGAAGGATATGCATGTCCTCACAAACTCTTCAAGTAGTAATCAAGATCCTGTTGTACATCCTTTCATAATCTTAAACTGGTAATAAGTAGTGGAACAAGTCCTTTTTTTCTTCTTTTCTAATGATTGTAAAGTGTTTACATCCCGGCATTAATATCACTTCTTTTCAACACCACGCCAATAACAAAAAAAAAGAACCTTTCCAATACACGCCAAAGAGGTGATACCATTTAGAAGTAGTAATATTGTTGGAATAGTGACGTATGGATGATTGTAAATAGGGATTATAATTAAAGGGGATGGTTTTCTTTGTCACAAGACCCTGCACCCATGTGATCCAATAAGAGATACAAACTGTATACATTTGTAATTCCTGGACAATTTCTCCAAATGGCTTGATAAGCGTGAGAATTTGATGATTCCCTGCATATCAATTTCATCAAACAAACGTACAGGTAAATTAAAACAGGAAAACAATCTAGCCCTTCATCACACAACACTAACTATGATTATTATTGTGAAGTACCTATTGAATAATCTTTATTTTTAATATGTATCATTATAACACCCCCCCCCCCCCCTTTATCACCACACTGAAACAACAGTCGGGAATGGTAACAAGAGAGTTATTTCATTCAGATAACAAATTACATACAACTAAATGAAAGAGCGGGACACAATAAAGAGTTAGGCGTTCGAAATATATATATATATATATATATATATATATATATGACCCCAATGGACATTCCCCAGTGGACAAAGAATAACAATATAGTTTCATATAATACATTTTCCTGATTGAATATCAGAATATTAGACATATTAGAATATATTCACAAAGGCCATAATAGAGTCAACCTAATGGCTTGCAAAATAAACATATTTGTAAATAAAGCCAAGAATGCAGTATAGCCTCATCGACTTTTGGCCCCTCCTTTGACTAACAACTGAGAAATTTTGAAAATTTTCAAAAATAATAAAGTCTCTTAATAAATAACAAGATAAATATAATTCCCTAAAATACAAAAATAAGAAAAGCTGGCAAAGGACGCTACCAGGCACAAATAACCGTTCCAAGTGGCGGTACCCTAAGGGTAAAATAAACCATACACTAATCAGATAAGAAAATTTCAAGCTAAGACACAGGATCCAAATGTCCCCCACAGGGATCATAATAAAAGGTGAACAAACGGTATGAAATAACCAACCAAATATGTTAAATATTATCATGGCTTTAAGAGCCCAAAATTTACTTATAGCGCATACTTATAGTGTCAATAATTAATAAGCTTTAAGCATTACTAGTCCAGATTTTTTTTGAATATAATAGAACATTTTAAGCCAAAAGGGAATTTTGAATAACTTAATGTTTAAATCAGCCTCTGGAAATGTCGCTCACCTTGTAGCCAGTAAGTAATATGTGCTTACCACACAAACACACCCTAAAACTATGTCTAACGTGCTGTCAAGGCGCGGGAACAACAGGTGGGAGAGAGGGGTGGGGGAAACCATACATCTGGTACATACTATAACATGCTCCAAGTCACAAGATGCGCGCGGAAGAACAGTTCTACGAGTTGGCTGAGTGTGGTCGAAAGAGCACAGTGAGTCAGCGCATATAACTCTTCTTATTTTCTGTGGGCACGGTTCGGCTCTAGCGTCGGGAGACGAACCTCGGGCCTCGATTCAGTCCAATGCTAGCCAGTGCCACTATGTGTTGTGTATTTATAGTTGGTTGCTGAGACGGGTCAAATGGGGCCAGGAAGATGAGTGAGACAATCTCTTAATGTTTATTTGTTGTAACAAGGAAGCTTTATTAGGAAAGAGTAACTTTTGGTATATTTGGGTTGTTTGGTCATACTAATATGTACATTTTATAAAGAGAAAGGAATGTTTACAAATGTTTCATGCTCTATGGTTGGAAGCAGTACTTCTATTGTTTTCTTTTGTTATATCATTGTTGTTGGCTTTTTTCGTGATGGTTATAACTGTATTGGAATGGATGTAAATCTTAATTTGTACATTATGAGAAAATATATTAGTTGTAATGATCAACATTATTACAATTAAACATTTTGGTCCTCCGGGTTCAGATAACGAGTCAGTTTTTGTTTCTCTACAGTTCAAATAACAAGTCATATTTGATTAAATGTCGCAGTTTTTATTCAGTGCATGGAAAACAAGGCACTTAGATCTTCAGATATGTGTCTCGTCAAGAAGCAAACTTCTTCAATTAAGTGAGTCCAGTCCAATTTAATCCCGTCCTGTATCTATTGTAACTACCTTCCTCTTTTTCTTTCATTATAGCACGTCTCTATTATTGTAGTTTTGCTTGTGTTTAAAGACTTTGTTATTTCAACATGGCCACAAACACAGATATAAAGGGTCTTGTAGCTAAAAGGGGACAAATCAAGGCTAGAATCACAAGATTTAAAGCGTATTTTCAAACATTTGATATTCAACAAAGTTCATTAATTCAATTAAAATTGCGACTATCAAAATTAGATCAGTGTTGGTCAGAATTCGATTCATTGCAATCACAAATAGAATTGGTTGATGACAGTGACCTACATTTAAATGGACGTGAACATTTTGAGAACACTATATTTGATTTAATGGCATCAGTTGAAGAATTTATTCAAACACACTCCCATGGTACCAGTTCAACTACCACAACAAATTTACAAACAAATATGTCGGTCAAACTTCCAACTATAAATCTGCCTTCTTTTAGTGGAAGTTACGAAGATTGGTTACCATTTTTTGAAGTGTTTAATTCACTTATACACAACAATGAGTCACTAACTGACATACAGAAATTTCACTATCTTCGCACATCTTTGAAGGGCGACGCAGCCTATGTCATTCATTCTCTTGAACTTACATCAGCCAACTACACAGTAGCATGGAATTTAGTACAAGAACGGTACCAAAACAAGAAAATAATTGTTGAGAAACGCGTCAAGGCTCTCTTTGACCTACCAAAGATGGAGAGACTATCGCCCACTTCTTTGAGACAATTATTAGATAGTACTCTAAGACACATCAGAGCTCTCAAGGCATTAAATCAACCCACTGATAGCTGGGACACATTAGTGGTTCACTTACTTGGTTCCAAACTAGACACGACTACGTATCGTGAATGGCAATGCGTGGCATCATCAGATCAGCTACCAACATTGTCTGACCTTGCACTCTTTTTACAGCGTAGGTGTCAGGTACTTGAAGCTATTTCAACTAATATTCTTCAAATCAGCAAACCACAAACAACAATGAATACACATAAGCCGTTCGTGAAGGCGAGTTCAGGCTCCAAACCATTTGGAAACACATGTTTAGTGTCACAGTATGCTGCATGTAGTGTATGCAATGCTCAACATCCATTGTTTCATTATGAACAGTTTTTGAAAATGTCTATTGAAGATAGGTTCAAGCAGGTCAAAAAACTTAAATTATGTCTGAACTGCCTCAAGCCAGGTCATAGAGTAGGCCAATGCAAGTCAGGTTCTTGCAAAATGTGTGACAAATCACACAATACTTTATTACACTTTCCTAAAAATGCAACAATGGATAGAAAATCAATATCTCTCAACAATGAAACTAATCAATGCATTGGCCCCAACTTGCAGTCACAATCATCAGTGACTGTAACTCATTCTTCAGGCACTGTCAAAAAACCAAGTCAGGTGTTTCTCTCCACCGCGTTGATTGACATTTTAGGTGCTAAAGGGACTTCAATTACTTGCAGAGCACTGTTGGACTCTGGATCTCAGTCAAACTTCATAACTGAGGCATTATGTCAACAATTGGGTCTTAAACGAATCAAGGTTTTTACACATGTTACGGGTATAAATGCGTCTACAAATGAATCTACATATAACGTCAACACATCCATCAAATCCAGATTCTATGCCTACAAATCGAATCTAGATTTCCTTGTTCTACCAAAAATTACTGAACAACTTCCAACCACTTGTGTTGATCTTTCTTCTTGGACAATTCCATCAACAATTACTTTAGCTGATCCTAAATTCTATGAGCCATGTAAAATCGATGTTTTGCTTGGAGCTGAGATCTTTTGGGATTTGATGTGCGTAGGTCAAGTTAAACCGTCCAACGAATCACCCATCTTACAAAAAACAAATCTAGGTTGGATTGTGGCAGGGAAGGTGTTTCTCGAATGTTCATCACCAGCAAAATTTTGTCATTTTGTTTTTACACACAATATTGATTTACAACTTCAGAAGTTTTGGGAGATTGAAGAATGTAATGCTACACACAACTACTCTGGTGATGAATTGAAATGCGAAAGACACTTTTCAGAAAACATATCTCGGACACCAGAAGGAAGATACATTGTTAAAATGCCATTTAAAGACAATTCAAGGGAATTGGGGGATTCGAAGGAGCTAGATACAAAAATATTTGATCAATTAGAGAAAAGGCTAGCTAGGCAACCTGAAATACATGAGCAATATTGTGCATTCATGCGTGAATACGAACTTCTTGGGCACATGGAACCATTGCATGATCAAGACATTTGTTCACAATCAAGTGTGGAATATTATATTCCACATCACCCAGTTTTTAGAACCTCGAGCACAACAACCAAGCTTCGCGTCGTATTTGATGCATCAGCGAAAACTAGTTCTGGATCATCGTTGAATGATATTTTGATGGTTGGCCCAACTGTGCAAGATGATCTCTTTTCTATTATCATACGCTTCAGAACGCACAAATATATGCTAACGGCAGACATTGAAAAAATGTACCGCCAAATCAAAATGGATTCGTCGCAATTGAAATTACAGAAGATTATCTGGAGAGAGAATCCTAGTATGCCTCATCAAGTTTATCGCTTGCTAACAGTAACATATGGAACAGCTTGTGCACCATACTTAGCAACACGAACTTTGCAACAATTGTCACGAGACGAACAAGAACATTATCCCATGGCGTCAGAGGTGGTAAGGAAAGACTTCTACGTCGATGACCTTATGACAGGAGTGGACACCATTGAAGAAGCTGTGACCCTTCAAAATCAGCTTAAAGCACTTTTACAACGTGGCGGATTTCATTTAAGGAAATGGTGTGCTAATGAGGAAGAGCTGTTGGCCAACATTCCTCCAGAAGATAAAGAGAGCAATCCGACTCTTCAAGTTGACCAAAATAGCACCATCAAGACATTGGGTCTGCTGTGGGATCCAAAGCGTGACACTTTTCACTACTCAGTTAACAATGTGTCACAGAACGTAGTAAATCGAGTCACAAAACGAACAATTTTATCGGTGACAGCTCATATTTTTGATCCATTAGGGTTGTTCGGACCAGTCATCCTGAAGGCCAAGATTATCCTTCAAGAATTATGGCAGTTAAAATTAGGTTGGGATGAATCGGTCCCAATCAGTTTGCACTAAAGTTGGCAACAATGCCTTTTATCGCTCACAAGTCTCGATAAAATGCAAATCAGGAGAAGAATTCTAGCAGGTGACACAACCGTCCAGTTGGAGATTCACGGTTTTTTCAGATGCATCGAAGTCTGCTTATGGCGCATGTTTGTATTTAAGAAGCACAGACTCAAGAGGTTGCGGTACAGTCAACCTCATTTGTTCTAAGTCCCGTGTAGCTCCACTCAAAAAATCATCGTTGCCAAGACTAGAATTATGTGGAGCATTACTATTGGCAGAACTTACCCATCGTACCCTATTAGCCCTTAACAAAAACATCACCAAATGTTTCTACTGGACAGATTCAACTATTGTGTTAGCATGGTTGGCATCACCATCATCAAATTGGAATACATTCGTGGCAAACAGAGTTGCCAAAATTCAAGAAATCACTGAAATTGAAAATTGGCGACATGTTAGAACGCATGAAAACCCTGCTGACCTTGTGTCTAGAGGTGTGTCAGCTGAGCAGTTAGTTCACTCGAGTTTATGGTGGCATGGTCCAGATTGGCTAATCCAGGACTCTAGCTTATGGATGAAACCTATTTTCTCTCTGGAAGTTCCAAATGAAGAGGTGCTAGAGAGGAGGAAGAATAACACCACGCTGGTCAGCATAGTTCCAGACTGTTCGTTAATTGATAGATTCTCATCGCTTAACACACTTGTACACATAGTTGCATACTGCTTAAGATTCATTTACAACACCAGACATACTAACGAATCACGTCGAAGGGGATCACTTACAGTGAATGAAACCAAGCTAGCACTAACAACCATAATTAAAATTGTGTAACACCAAAGGTTCCAGAAAGAACTTTCGGATCTAAGATCCCATCATAGAGTTAATCAAAAGAGCAAACTACATTCCTTAACCCTTTTCAAGACAACAATGGAATCATCAGGGTGGGCGGACGTTTACAAAAATCCAACCTCACACCAGATCAGAAGCATCCAATTGTGCCACCTTAGGGACACAAACTGACAGAATTAATAGCCAGCAACGAACACTTGAAACAACTTCATGCTGGGCCACAAGCAATGCTCAGTGTGCTAAGACAAGTGTATTGGCCACTGAATGGTAGAAACTTATGCAGGAAGATTGTGCACAATTGTATTAAATGTTTCAAGGCCAAGCCCAGAGGCGTACAACAAATTATGGGAGAACTTCCCAAGAGGAGAATAGAATCTTCTCGTCCATTTCTGCATACAGGAATCGATTATGGTGGTCCAATACCAATACTACAAGGAAGAAGAAGAAGAGGAGCGAAGAAAATAAAGAGTTACATAGCTCTTTTCGTATGCTTCACTACCAAGGCTATTCACCTTGAACTGGTGAGTGATCTAACTACAGAATCATTCTTTGCAGCCTTGCGAAGATTCATGGCACGGCGAGGCAAATGTCTTCATATTTATTCTGATAACGCTACCAATTTTGTCGGAGCAAACAATGAACTTATGGAACTTCGCAATCTACTTACTTCTGATTACCATCAAACGGAAGTGACATCCACTCTAGCCAAAGACAACATTGAATGGCACTTTATACCTCCAAGAGCACCCCATTTCGGTGGTTTATGGGAATCAGGAATTAGGCTTGTCAAATATCATCTGAACAGAATTTTGGGAAATGCCACGCTTACATATGAGGAACTAAACACGATTTTAACACAAGTAAAGGCGTGTCTAAACTCCCGTCCTTTAACGCCTCTGTCCAGTGATCCTTCCGACCTTTCTGTTCTTACCCCCGCTCATTTTTTGATAGGAGACTCACTAGTGACCAATCCAGATCCAAGCCTGGCATCACTTCAGATGAATCGACTATCACGCTGGCAGCATGCGCAACAACTTTCTCAGCATTTTTGGGCCAGGTGGTCCAAAGAATACTTAGCCAAACTCTAGCAGCGGAAGAAATGGAGAACACATGGCCACAACATTCAATTGGGAACATTGGTTCTCATTCGTGAGGACAATTCTCTTCCGCTCAGTTGGAAACTGGGTCGTGTACTGGAATTACATCCTGGCACAGATGGAATAGTTCGTGTGGTCACTCTCAAGACCGCAGGTGGCTCGCTGAAGAGAGCCATCACAAAACTATGTCCACATCGAATGGAAGAAAACTAAGCATAGATGTGTACAGACTTGTGTTTTATATTATTCTGTTTGTATGTAATAGTGATGTACTTTTATTTATCTTGAACCAACTGTTGCTTAACTCATTTCACTTGTTTAGTTTATATCTTAATTATTTTTATGTTTCATTGAAAGTATATTTTCAAGGTGGGCGGAATGTTTGGTCATACTACTAGGTACATTTTATGCAGTGAAAGGAATGTTTACAAATGTTTCATGCTCTATGGTTGGCAGCAGTACTTCTATTGTTTTTATTTTGTATATCATTGTTGTTGGCTTTTTTCGTGTTGGTTATAACTGTATTGGAATGGATGTAAATCTTAATATGTACATTATGAGAAAATATATTAGTTGTAATGATGAACATTATTACAATTAAACATAGGTATTTGGTATATTTGGGGTTTTTGTTGTATTTATGCCATATTTACTGTGGATTCACACGCTCGCCCAAAAACTAGCAAGGAACATAAACGTAGTCACGTGACGAGCTCTAAGCCAATCACAAGATTTCCATCCAATTGGTGCGAGCCTTTATGCTGAAGTTCAACTCATCTCTACTTTGTCCGCTCTGTCTGAGATCTTCAACACAGGAGAACCAATAAATTTCAGAACCAGCTATCTCAAATCAGTGTGCGTCCGCATTTGACAACGGTTAGAAGCTATCAGATAGCATCATTGGCTTTTGTGTGAGGATTTGAAATAACGGCATTCCACACATTCTAAAGTTGTGATTAATACACGTCTTGTCAGAGGTGAAGGAAGGGTTTAGAAATAAAATAAACCTGTGCTGCAGCCGAGGATGGAACCCTGGACTTCTGTCACCGAAGGCTGACACTTTACCCTAGACCGACAGGTTACATTAAAAACAGTTAAGAGCTTACAACACTTTTTTACTTAAAGATATTTACACTCTAGACCTTAAATTATTATTATTATTATTATTATTATTATTATTATTATTAGCACCGCGTCTTACTACCCGTTCGGGTTATACGCACTTACGCTAATGTGTAGTGGTAGGGTGATTGTGAGATGAAATGAAGGACCTACAGTTTAACGTGTAATCCAAACCACGGTGGAGGCCTGGCATTCCCCACATTCACAAGATGTCTTGCTAAACCTTAAATTATTATTATTATTATTATTATTATTATTATTATTATATTACTATATTATAGCACCGCGTCTTACTACCCGTTCGGGTTATACGCACTTACGCTAATGTGTAATGGTAGGGTGATTGTGAGATGAAATGAAGGACCTACAGTTTAACGTGGAATCCGAACCACGGTGGAGGCCTGGCATTCCCTACATTCACAAGATATCTTGTCAGAGGTGAAGGAAGGGTTTGGAAATCAGATAAATCTGTGCCGGGACCGAGGATTGAACCCCGGCCACCAGCATAGAAGTCTGACCCCTTACCCCTAGACCACCAGGTCGCCCATCTAAACCTTAAAAAAGCATAGATATCATTTAAAGTGTTTTTAAACTCGTAAATCAAAAACAAAATTACTGCTTTTCATTCATTTAAACCTCCCCAATCTGATAATATTATTAATACTTGCAGATGACCTAACCAGTATTATGGTTTGAATTTCCAGAATTTATTTATAAAAAAAACAGAAAAAACCCACAGCCAATATTATACACTTAATTTATTAGAAAATGATCATAAAAGTATATCTTAATAAGCAACAATTTTATCAATCAAAGTATTTTTAAAATCTCTTTATTAATCGTTATATTGTAGCCGTTTTGGTAACATTAAATAAAGTATGAAATCGAACTATGGTACCACAAAGATATATCTACGGTCATAGTAACTTTGAAGAAACAAATAAATTACCTTTTATAACTAAAATATGTCAAATGGATAAGATTTTATCAAATATCTTTTTTTTGTCCACCCGAAAATAATATAAACCATTTTAAATCAGGATTAAAACCCTTTATATATAAAAAAAATTTAACTCAGCGTCTTAAAAATAAAGTATAAATCTTTTAGATTTAATTTATTATTTGCACTACATATGTGTAATATAATAATTAATCATTAATAAATTCATAATTAGTTATTCACAGTAATAAAGATTCTGAAAAGAGGGAAACCGGCTTTATGTTACTATTTAAAACCAATAAATGTGGGTAGCACTGCTGCTAAAATAATGAGTTGTGTGGTTAAATCTTTAACAGCTTAAAAAAAGAATGCCAATTTATTAATGAGACTAAAATAATTAATTAGCTAAGTATATCACAAATAATTTGTTTTATTATGAAGGGAACAAAAAAGTAAATTAATTTAGTTGATCAAACTATTTGGACATTGCAAAAAGACATAACCCCTCCCCCATCACTCCTTCCCTACAGGCAAGAAATAATTATAGGACTTAAGGCTTTCTTTAAATCTGGCTTTGTGCGTAGCTAGGCAAACTATCCTGCAATCATGTGTGGAGCTATAGCATACCGCGCTGGCTGATTGAATAAGTTGCTACCTTACAAACTCGACGGAGTGTACATGCCTGATTGTTAGCCATCTATTATTTGTAAAATGTAAGCTCCTCTTAAAATATATAATTCTTAGGTTTTTCTTAACTCTCCATGAGGGTTAATACAAGATAGCCAGCTTAAATATTCTATTATTATTATTCTTAATAACTCTAAAAATATAGGATTTGATGCTATGTTTCTATTTTCAATTGTTTCACTATCATTCATGATTGGACCTCTCAGGTATTAGTCGGATACTGGCCTGGCTAGATTGTTTTTATGTATATTGCCTAAAACTTAATTCCCTTTAATACTGTTGCCAACTTGTGGCAGACGCTCCTTCGTTCGAGTAAGAGCAAATATCCCTATTTCTAGAGTTACTAACCTAAACGAAATGTTCTATCTAACTTCTGTCAGTTCCTTTTCTACAAAGTGTTAACATCTATTCGTCCAAGCATATGTTTTCTACCTCGATAACGGAATACAGTTATCATTAATTAATTTAATTAAAATCTTTTCACTCATTTGTAATTATATATATTTTAGTTTGATTTTTAATAAACTTATTTGTTAAACTTATATATTTCTGTGATGCATTTTCCTTCCCTGTCCTTCATCAATTATAACTTATGTAATTACGTTATAGTAATCGTCTCTTTCTCTACGTGATAAGAGAAGTGACGGTTCAGGGAAAATGGTTAAAAAATGTGCCAAACGCACCAAATGGGCAAATGGGGTAAATAGTGTAAACTCCGTAAATAAACAAGTAAACAAGGTGGATGCGAGGAAAGAATGTTAGAATAATTTTGATTGGATTTAACAACCAATTATCTATGTTGTACCACTCTTTTTTTATTTTGTCTGTATTAGTACCAACATGCAAGAGATCAAAATATGCTATATAGAGAAGTTATAGCTTTATATTCAACAGAACTGTCAGCTATTAAAAGATGTTCAGATTATATCTCTATATTGATATTGCGTATTTTCCAGGCTATTAGTAAGAATATTCCCCGCGCGGAGAATGGAAACATCAGCTAGCATTATATAACTACAATACTGCAAACCACTGTTTGTTCTACAAGGACAACAACAATAAATCAATCAAAGAAATTAGAGTGAGAGTAAAGAGGAATCAGGAATACTGCGACACAAAAGTAGTGGGATGAGGGCTTCTTATGGCCCGCTTATGCACACATAGTGTTTTCAGGACATTGGCAGGGTGAGGGTGTGGGTGGAGGAGGTGTGGGGGGGGATGATCCTGGAGATGGTGGGAAGCTGGGATGGGTTGTATGGAAGTCTCCCCTCCCCCCTTTCCTCACCGGAGACTCGCGGATGTGTGTTCTCTCTCTGTCTCTCCCTCTCATCCTCTCTCTCTCCTTACTGAGACACAAAAGTAGTGGGATGAGGGCTTCTTATGGCCCGGGCTAGGAATAGTAGGACAGAGGGGGATTGCCCCCCTCACCCCTTTCCCGCGCCGGAAAGTCGCGAGCGCGGGCTCTATCTCTCTGTCCCTTTCTCTCTCTCTCCTCCCCTCTTTCTATCTCTCTGTCCCTCCCTCTCATCCTCTCTCTCCTTCTTTCTCTCTCTCTCATCAGTATACAACGTAGGATATCAGAACAGTGGCTCGTCATGGAGGTGGGTGAAGGGGGGGGGGGTTGACTCGTGGGGTCTCCTCTCAAGACGGGTCAGCTCACTTCCCTCTATGCCTTGTGCCAGCTCATTATCATAGAGACGATCGGTAAGGTCTACCCTTTGTCCCCCCTAGGTTATGATCAACACAGCTGCAGGAAGAATACCTTAGATTTTAATCGGACTGAACGGCTCCTAGGTAGTCCATTATCATAATCGAGAATCTTGAATCGGTATTCCTGACAATGATATATTTTAATCGTTCTGAACGGCTCTCTGAAACATGGGCTTATCGTAACAACCTATATCACGGAGGGTAACGCAACGGATACTATCTCATGAGTCAATTTCAAGAGCTAGTATGAATCCATCCAGCCGTCTTAATGAGAGAGCTAGTTAATCACTAGTATGAATCCATCCACCCGTCTCAATGAGCTACTATCTCATGAAGTTGTCTCAATGAGATAGTCGTCTCAAGGAGCTAATATGAACCAATTTCAAGAGTTAGTATGAATCTATCCAGTCATCTTAATGACCTGCCATCTCATGAAGTTATCTCAAATAGATAGTTATCTCGGGGAGCTTTCTCAGAGAGCTAGTTAATCACTAGTATGAATCCATCCACCCGTCTCAATGAGCTACTATCTCATGAAGTTGTCTCAATGAGATAGTCGTCTCAAGGAGCTAATATGAACCAATTTCAAGAGTTAGTATGAATCCATTCAGTCATCTTAATGACCTGCCATCTCATGAAGTTATCTCAAGTAGATAGTTATCTCGGGGAGCTATCTCAGAGAGCTAGTTAATCACTAGTATGAATCCATCCACCCGTCTCAATGAGCTACTATCTCATGAAGTTGTCTCAATGAGATAGTCGTCTCAAGGAGCTAATATGAACCAATTTCAAGAGTTAGTATGAATCCATTCAGTCATCTTAATGACCTGCCATTTCATGAAGTTATCTCAAGTAGATAGTTATCTCAGGGAGCTATCTCAGAGAGCTAGTTAATCACTAGTATGAATCCACCCAGTTGTCTCAATGAGCTACTATATCATGAAGTTGTCTCATTACCACAATGAGATAGTATGAATCCACCTAGTTGTCTCAATGAGCTACTATCTCTTGAAGTTGTCTCAATGAGATAGTCGTCTCAAGGAGCTAATATGAACCAATTCAGTCGTCTTTATGACCTGTCATCTCATGAAGTTATCTCAAGGAGATAGTTATCTCGGGGAGCTATCTCAGAGAGCTAGTTAATCGCTAGTATGAATCTATCCTGCTGTCTCAATGAGTTACTATCTCAGAGAGCTAATGCAGTGTTATTCAAATGGAGTAACCGATTTAAATACTGTTAATTCCTTCACAATCCAGCTACATTTAAAGGTAATTAAGATTGTTAATAAATGACAAAACTTTGTTTTTTAATAAATGATCGAACTTTGTTTAATTCAATATACAAATGGAGTAACCGATTTTAATACTGTTAACTCCTTCACAATCCAGATACATTAAAAGGTAATTAAGATTGTTAATAAATGACTGAACTTTATTTTTTTTAATAAATGATCGAACTTTGTTAATTCAATATTCAAATGGAGTAACCGATTTAAATACTGTTAACTCCTTCACAATCCAGCTACATTTAAAGGTAATTAAGATTGTTAATAAATGACTGAACTTTGTTTAATGATAAAAGGGAAATGTACTAAGGTAAATAAATGATCGAACTTAGTAATTCAATATTCAAATGGAGTAACCGATTTAAATACTGTTAACTCCTTCACAATCCAGCTACATTTAAAGGTAATTAAGATTGTTAATAAATGACTGAACTTTGTTTAATGATAAAAGGGAAATGTACTAAGGTAAATAATATTAAAAAGAAAATGGAGTAACCGATTTAAATACTGTTAACTCCTTCATAATCCAGCTATATTTAAAGGTAATTAAGATTGTTAATAAATGACTGAACTTTGTTTAAGGATAAAAGGGAAATGTACAAAGGTAAATAAATGGCTGAACTTTGTTTTTAATAAATGATCGAACTTTGTTTAATTGTATATTCAAATAGAGTAACTGATTTAACAGTATTTAAATCGGTTATTCCATTTGAATATTGAATTAAACAAAGTTCGATCATTTATTAAAAACAAAGTTCAGTCATTTATTAACAATCTTAATTACCTTTAAAGGTAACTGGATTGTGAAGGAGTTAACAGTATTTATATCGGTTACTCCATTTTCTTTTTAATGTTATTTACCTTAGTACATTTCCCTTTTATCATTAAATAAAGTTCAGTCATTTATTAACAATCTTAATTACCTTTAAATGTAGCTGGATTGTGAAGGAGTTAACAGTATTTAAATCGGTTACTCCATTTGAATAACACTGCATTAGCTCTCTGAGATAGTAGCTCATTGAGACAGCAGGATATATTCATACTTGTGATTAACTAGCTCTCTTAGATAGCTCCCCGAGATAACTATCTCCTTGAGATAACTTCATGAGATGACAGGTCATAAAGACGACTGAATTGGTTCATATTAGCTCCTTGAGACGACTATCTCATTGAGACAACTTCATGAGATAGTAGCTCATTAAGACAACTGGATGGATTCATACTATCTCATTGAGGTAATGAACAACTCATGAGTAGTAGTTCATTAAGATGGCAGATAGATTCATACTAGTGATTAACTGCTCTCTGAGATAGCTCCCACGCGATAACTATCTCCTTGAGATAACTTCATGAGATAGTAGATCATTAAGATGACTGAATTAGTTCATATTAGCTCCTTGAGACGACTATCTCATTGAGACAACTTCATGAGATAGTAGCTCATTGAGACGGGTGGATGGTTTCATACTAGTGATTAACTAGCTCTCTCATTAAGACGGCGGGGGATGGATTCATACTAGCTCATTGAGGTAATGAGAGAACTTCTTGATATAGTAGTTCATTGAGACAACTGGATGGATTTGAAACAATGCATTAGCTCTCTGAGATAGTAGCTCATTGAGACAGCAGGATAGATTCATACTAGTGATTAACTAGCTTTCTGAGACAACTCACGCGAGATAACGATCTCCTTGAGATAACTTCATTAGATAGTAGATCATTAAGACGGGTGAATGGATTCGTACTAACTCTTAAAATTGGTTCATATTAGCTCCTTGAGACGACTATCTCATTGAGACAACTTCATTAGATAGTAGCTCATTGAGACAACTGGATGGATTCATACTATCTCATTGAGGTAATGAGACAACTTCATGAGATAGTAGTTCATTAAGATGGCAGGATAGATTCATACTAGTGATTAACTAGCTCTCTGAGATAGCTCCCCGAGATAACTATCTCCTTGAAATAACTTCGTGAGATGACAGGTCATTAAGACGACTGAACTGGTTTATATTAGCTCCTTGAGACGAGTATCTTATTGAGACAACTTCATAAGATAGTAGTTCATTGAGACAACAGGATGGATTCATACTAGTGATTAACTAGCTCTCTCATTAAGACGGCTGGATGGATTCATACTAGCTCATTGAAGTAATGAGGCAACTTCATGAGATAGTAGCTCATTGAGACAACTGGATGGATTTGAAACACTGTATTAGCTCTCTGAGATAGTAGCTCATTGAGACAACAGGATAGATTCATGCTAGCTCATTGAGGTAATGAGACAACTTCATGAGGTAGTAGCTAATTAAGACGGGTGGATGGATTCATACTAGTGATTAACTAGCTCTCTGAGATAGCTCCCGCGAGATAACTATCTCCTTGAGATAACTTCGTGAGATGACAGGTCATTAAGACGACTGAATTGGTTCATATTAGCACCTTGAGACGACTATCTCATTGAGACAACTTCATGAGATAGTAGTTCATTGAGACATTAGGATGGATTCATACTAGTGATTAACTAGCTCTCTCATTAAGACGGCTGAATGGATTCATACTAGCTCATTGAGGTAATGAGGCAACTTCATGAGATAGTAGTTCATTGAGACAACAGGATAGATTCATACTAGGTCATTGAGGTGATGAGACAACTTCATAATATAGTGACTCATTGGGACATCAGGATAGATTCATACTAGTGATTAATTAGCTCTCTGAGATAGCTCCCCGAGATAACTATCTCCTTGAGATAACTTCATGAGATGACAGGTCATTAAGACGACTGAATTGGTTCATATTAGCTCATTGAGACGACTATCTCATTGAGACATTTTCATGAGATAGTGCTCATTGGGACAACAGGATGGATTTGAAAACACTGTATTAGCTCTCTGAGATTGCGGCTCATTGAGACAACAGGATAGATTCATACTAGCTCATTGAGGTAATGAGACAACTTCATGAGATAGTAGCTCATTGAGATAGCAGGATAGATTCATACTAGCTCATTGAGGTGATGAGACAACTTCATAATATAGTGACTCATTGGGACATCAGGATAGATTCATACTAGTGATTAACTAGCTCCCTGAGATAGCTCCCGCGAGATAACTATCTCCTTGAGATAAATTCGTGAGATGACAGGTCATTAAGACGACTGAATTGGTTCATATTAGCACCTTGAGACGACTATCTCATTGAGACAACTTCATGAGATAGTAGTTCATTGAGACATTAGGATGGATTCATACTAGTGATTAACTAGCTCTCTCATTAAGACGGCTGGATGGATTCATACTAGCTCATTGAGGTAATGAGGCAACTTCATGAGATAGTAGTTCATTGAGACAACAGGATAGATTCATACTAGTGATTAACTAGCTCTCTGAGATAGCTCCGCGAGATAACTATCTCCTTGATATAACTTCGTGAGATGACCGGTCATTAAGACGACTGAATTTGTTCATATTAGCTCCTTGAGACGAGTATCTCATTGAGACAACTTCATGAGATAATAGTTCATTGAGACGGGTGGATGGATTCATACTAGTGATTAACTAGCTCTCTCATTAAGACGGCTGGATGGATTCATACTAGCTCTTGAAATTGACTCATGAGATAGTATCCGTTGCGTTACCCTCCGTGATATAGGTTGTTACGATAAGCCCATGTTTCAGAGAGCCGTTCAGAACGATTAAAATATATCATTGTCAGGAATACCGATTCAAGATTCTCGATTATGATAATGAACTACCTAGGAGCAGTTCAGTCCGATTAAAATCAAAGGTATTCTTCCTGCAGCTGTGTTGATCATAGCCTAGGGGGGACAAAGGACAGACCCTACCGATCGTCTATATGATAATGAGCTGGCACAAGGTATGGAGGGAAGTGAGCTGACCCGTCTTGAGAGAAAACACCCTCGAGTCTCATGGCGAGATGAGACACTATCTTATGAAGTTGTCTCATTACCTCAATGAGCTACAATGAATTCATCCAGTTGTCTCTACATGGAGGTAGCTAATGAATCACGATGTTACTTGGAGGTAGCTAATGGATCGGGATGTTACATGGGGCTAGCTAATGAATCATGATCTTACATGGAGGTAGCTGATGAATCATAATGCTACATGGAGTTAGTTAATGAATCATGATGTTACATGGAGGTAGCTAATGAATCATAATGCTACATGGAGTTAACTAATGAATCATTATGTTACATGGAGGTAGCTAATGAATCATAATGCTACATGGAGTTAACTAATGAATCATTATGTTACATGGAGGTAGCTAATGAATCATAATGCTACATGGAGTTAACTAATGAATCACGATCTTACATGGACGTAACTAATGAATCACGGGCTTACATGGAGGTAGCTAATGAATCATAATGCTACATGGAGGTAGCTAATGAATCATAATGCTATATGGAGTTAACTAATGAATCATTATGTTACATGGAGGTAGCTAATGAATCATAATGCTACATGGAGTTAACTAATGAATCATTATGTTACATGGAGGTAGCTAATGATGTTACATGAATGTAGCTAATGAATCATAATGCTACATGGAGTTAACTAATGAATCATTATGTTACATGGATCTAGCTAATGAATCATAATGCTACATGGAGGTAGCTAATGATGTTACATGAATGTAGCTAATGAATCATAATGCTACATGGAGTTAACTAATTAATCATTATGTTACATGGAGGTAGCTGATGAATCATAATGCTACATGGAGTTAACTTATGAATCATGATGTTACATGGATCTAGCTAATGAATCACGGGCTTACATGGAGGTAGCTAATGAATCATAATGCTACATGGAGTTAACTAATGAATCACGATCTTACATGGAGGTAGCTAATGAATCATAATGCTACATGGAGTTAGCTAATGAATCATGATGTTACATGGAGCTGGCTAATGAATCATGATGTTACATGAAGGTAGTTAATGAATCACGATGTTACATGAATGTAGCTAATGAATCACGATGTTACATGAATGTAGCTAATGAATCATAATGCTACATGGAGTTAACTAATGAATCATTATGTTACATGGATCATGTATATCTAATGGAATTCTATATTAGATGCTTAACATGCAGATTAACTAATGAATCATTATGTTACATGGAGTATAGCTAATGAATCATAATGCTACATGGAGTTAACTAATGAATCGTATGTTAATGGATATAGCTAATGAATCATAATGCTACATGGAGTTAACTAATTAATCATTATGTTAAATGTAGGTAGCTAATGAATCATAATGCTACATGGAGTAACTAATAATCATTATGTTACATGTAGGTAGCTAATGAATCATAATGCTACATGGAGTAACTAATGAAACATTATGTTACATGGAGGTAGCTAATTAATCATAATGCTACATGGAGTTAACTAATGAACACGATTTACATGGAGGTAGCTAATGAATCATAATGCTACATGGAGTTAACTAATGAATCATGATGTTACATGGAGGTAAAGACAATGTAATCAAACGCTACATGGAGTTAACTAATTAATCATAATGTACATGGAGGTAAGCTAATGAATCATGATGTTACATGGATCTAGCTAATGATATAACAGGGCTTTACATGGAGGTAGCTAATGAATCATAATGCTACATGGAGTTAACTAATGAACTCAATCTTACATGGAGGAAACTAATGAATCATAATGCTTTATGGAGTTAACTAATGAATCATTATTTAACATGAGGTAGCTAATGAATCATAATGCTACATGGAGTTAACTAATAGATCATATGTTACATGGAGGTAGCTAATGAATCATAATGCTTAGATGGAGTTAACTAATGAATCATATGTTACATGAGTAGCTTATGAATCATATGCTACATGGAGTTAAGCTAATTAATCATAATGCTACATGTAGTAAGCTAATGAATCATAATGCTACATGGAGTTAAGCTAATGAATCATGATGTTACATGGATCAGCTAATGAATCACGGCTTACATGGAGGTAGCTAATGAATATAATGCTACATGGAGTTAACTAATGAATCATAATGTTACATGAATGTAGCTAATGAATCATGATGTTACATGGGCTAGCTAATGATATCGATCTTACATGAGGGAGCTAATGAATATAATGCTAAATGGAGTACTAATGAATCATAATGTTACATGAATAGCTAATGAATCATGATGTTACATAGAGGTAGCTAATGATGTTACATGAATGTAGCTAATGAATCATAATGCTACATGGAGGTAGCTAATGAATCATGATGTTACATGGATCAAGCTAATGAATCACGATCTTACATTGAGGTAGCTAATGAATCATAATGCTACATGGAGTTAGCTAATGAATCATGATGTTACATGGAGCTGGCTAATGAATCATGATGTTACATGAAGGTAGTTAATGAATCACGATGTTACATGAATGTAGCTAATGAATCACGATGTTACATGAATGTAGCTAATGAATCATAATGTTACATGGAGGAAGCTAATGAATCACGATGTTAAATGGAGTTAGCTAATGAATAATAATGCTACATGGAGTTAGCTAATGAATCATGATGTTACATGGAGGTAGCTAATGAATAATAATGCTACATGGAGGTATCTAATGAATCGTGATGTTACATGAATGTAGCTAATGAATCATAATGCTACATGGAGGTAGCTAATGAATCGTGATGTTACATGGATCTAGCTAATGAATCATGATCTTACATGGAGGTAGCTAATGAATCATAATGCTACATGAAGGTAGCTAATGAATCATGATGTTACATGGAGGTAGCTAATGAATAATAATGCTACATGGAGTTAGCTAATGAATCATGATGTAACATGAATGTAGCTAATGAATCACGATGTTACATGAAGGTAGCTAATAAATCACGATATTACATGAATGTAGCTAATGAATCATGAAGTTACATGGAGGTAGCTAATGAATAATAATGCTACATGGAGTTAGCTAATGAATCATGATGTTACATGGAGGTAGCTAATGAATCGTGATGTCACATGGAGTTAGCTAATGAATCATAATGCTACATGGAGGTAGCTAATGAATCGTGATGTTACATGGAGCTAGCTAATGAATCATGATGTTACATGAAGGTAGCTAATGAATCATAATGTTACATGGAGGTAGCTAATGAATCACGATGTTACATGGAGCTAGCTAATGAATCATAATGCTACATGGAGGAAGCTAATGAATCACGATGTTAAATGGAGATAGCTAATGAATCACGATGTTAAATGGAGATAGCTAATGAATCACGATGTTAAATGGAGATAGCTAATGAATCATGATGTTTACATAGAGGTAGAATAAAGATTCATGATGTTACAAGGAGGTAGCTAATGAATCATGATGTTACATGGAGCTAGCTAATGAATCGTGATGTCACATGGAGTTAGCTAATGAATCATTATGTTTACATGGAGGTAGCTAATGATGTTACATGAATGTAGCTAAATAATCATAATGCTACATGGAGTTAACTAATGAATCATTATGTTACATGGAGGTATCTAATGAATCATAATGCTACATGGAATTAACTAATGAATCATTATGTTACATGGAAATAGCTAATGAATCATAATGCTACATGGAGTTAACTAATGAATCTTGATGTTACATGGATCTAGCTAATGAATCATAATGCTACATGGAGTTAACTAATGAATCATTATGTTACATGGAGGTAGCTAATGAATCATAATGCTACATGGAGGTAGCTAATGAATCATAATGCTACATGGAGGTATATAATGAATCATAATGCTACATGGAGTTAACTAATTAATCATTATGTTACATGGAGGTAGCTAATGAATCATAATGCTACATGGAGATAACTAATGAATCATTATGTTACATGGAGGTAGCTAATGAATCATAATGCTACATGGAGTTAACTAATGAAACACGATCTTACATGGAGGTAACTAATGAATCATAATGCTACATGGAGTTAACTAATGAATCATGATGTTACATGAAGGTAGCTAATGAATCATAATGCTACATGGAGTTAACTAATGAATCATTATGTTACATGGAGGTAGCTAATGAATCATGATGTTAAATGGATCTAGCTAATGAATCACGGGCTTACATGGAGGTAGCTAATGAATCATAATGCTACATGGAGTTAACTAATGAATCACGATCTTACATGGAGGTAGCTAATGAATCATAATGCTTTATGGAGTTAACTAATGAATCATTATATTACATCGAGGTAGCTAATGAATCATAATGCTACATGGAGTTAACTAATGAATCATGATGTTACATGGATCCAGCTAATGAATCACGGGCTTACATGGAGGTAGCTAATGAATCATAATGCTACATGGAGTTAGCTAATGAATCATAATGTTACATGAATGTAGCTAATGAATCATGATATTACATGGGGCTAGCTAATGAATCACGATCTTACATTGAGATAGCTAATGAATCATAATGCTACATGGAGTTAACTAATGAATCATAATGTTACATGAATGTAGCTAATGAATCATGATGTTACATGGAGGTAGCTGATGATGTTACATGAATGTAGCTAATGAATCATAATGCTACATTGAGGTAGCTAATGAATCATGATGTTACATGGATCTAGCTAATGAATCACGATATTACATGGAGGTAGCTAATGAATCATAATGCTACATGGAGTTAGCTAATGAATCATGATGTTATATGGAGATAGCTAATGAATCATGATGTTACATGGAGCTGGCTAATGAATCATGATGTTACATGAAGGTAGTTAATGAATCACGATGTTACATGAATGTAGCTAATGAATCATAATGTTACATGGAGGTAGCTAATGAATCACGATGTTACATGGAGGTAGCTAATGAATAAAAATGCTACATGGAGTTAGCTAATGAATCATGATGTTACATGGAGGTAGCTAATGAATCATAATGTTACATGGAGGTAGCTAATGAATCGTGATGTTACATGGAGGTAGCTAATGATGTTACGTTACATGAATGTAGCTAATGAATCATAATTCTACATGGAGGTAGCTAATGATGTTACATGAATGTAGCTAATGAATCATAATGCTACATGGAGGTAGCTAATGAATCGTGATGTTACATGGATCTAGCTAATGAATCATGATCTTACATGGAGCTAGCTAATGAATCATAATGCTACATGGAGGTAGCTAATGAATCATGATGTTACATGGAGGTAGCTAATGAATAATAATGCTACATGGAGTTAGCTAATGAATCATGATGTTACATGAATGTAGCTAATGAATCACGATGTTACATGAAGGTAGCTAATAAATCACGATATTACATGAATGTAGCTAATGAATCATGAAGTTACATGGAGGTAGCTAATGAATATTAATGCTACATGGAGTTAGCTAATGAATCATGATGTTACATGGAGGTAGCTAATGAATCGTGATGTCACATGGAGTTAGCTAATGAATCATAATGATACATGGAGGTAGCTAATGAATCGTGATGTTACATGGAGCTAGCTAATGAATCATGATGTTACATGAAGGTAGCTAATGAATCATAATGTTACATGGAGGTAGCTAATGAATCACGATGTTACATGGAGCTAGCTAATGAATCATAATGCTACATGGAGGAAGCTAATGAATCACGATGTTAAATGGAGATAGCTAATGAATCACGATGTTAAATGGAGATAGCTAATGAATCATGATGTTACATAGAGGTAGCTAATGATTCATGATGTTACATGGAGGTAGCTAATGAATCATGATGTTACATGGAGGTAGCTAATAAATCGTGATGTTAAATGGAGCTAGCTAATGAATCAGTAAGTACGCCCGTATTAGCTTAGAGGAAGTGAACCCACATTTGCATGAAGGGAGAGTGGAAAAACCAACCCTCAGTTCACCCTGCCAAGATTCGAAACCGGGATCCCCTCTTTTACGAATTTTGCACTGCTGGATCAAGATGAATCCCTCAAGGTAGCACATACCTCTTCCTAACTGTTAGATCAATACGAATCTCCCAAGGTAGTACCATTTGCTTGGAGAGAGGATGGAAAAACAAACACATCATCTTCCGATATATTTTGAAAAAGGTTTTATCCGAATGTACCGTGAGTAAAATCGTCCATCCTGGAAGTGGAGCCTCATTTGCTTGGAGGGAGAGTGGGAAAACAAACACATCATCTTCCGATATGTTTTGAAAAAAGTTTTATCCTAATGTACCGTGAGTAAAATCGTTCGGGAACCCGCATTTGCTTGGAAAAACCGATCCACAGTTCACCTGACCGGGATTCGAACCTCAATCACATTTTTTTTAGGTTTTGAATTCCCGAATAATTTTTAAAGTAAGTACGCTCGTATTAGCTGAACCCGCATTTGCTTGGAGGGAGAGTGGAAAACCGACCCTCAGTTCACCCTGCCAAGATTCGAACCTCGATCTCCCCTACGCTAATGGATTAGGAATTGGGAAGGTTGAATTAGGAACCTACATTTGCTTGGAGGGAGAGTGTAAAACCAACCCTCAGTTCACCCTGCCAAGATTCGAACCTTGATCTCCCCTACGCTAATGGCTTAGGAATTGGGAAGGGAACCTACATTTGTAAAGTGGAACCCCCCCAGTTCACCCGACCGGGATTCGAACCTTCAAACATATCAGACATCTTAGCTCCCGGCACGGCCTCGGAGGAGGGGACTAGAGCAAAAAAAGTTCGTCGTCCTCGAGCAGGGCTGCAACCCATCCCCTTCGTCATGATACTTTTCTCCTAGCTGCCCTGAAACATGAACCATGTATAAGAGGTATAGCTACATCCTCACACCATATTTCCCCTAGCTCTCCCAGTATTCCTACGAGTATGTGTGCGAGAGAGAAAGAGACAGAGAGATAGAACCCACGTCCGCGAGTCTCCGGCTCTGGAAAGGGGTGAGGGGAGACTTCCTCTGAACCAATCATACAACCCATCCTCGCTGCCCACCGTCTCCATGATCATCCCCCCCCCCCCCCTCACCCTGCCACTGTCCTGAAAACACTATGTGCGCATAAGCGGGCCATAAGAAGCCCTCATCCCACTACTTTTGTGTCGCAGTATGCCTGATTCCTCTTTACTAGTGAGATACCTGAGTACATTCGTGCGTTTTCTCGAACCTTGTCAAATGAAAACCTACCTGATTCTCGACTTGTTTGTTGAGATCTTTGAATTGAGACACAAGCTCCCCCAGTGTCTTCACCAGTAGGTTGTCTGCAACATACATATACACATTATACACACTATACACGAACTGATTACACATCAACTAAACATCTACAACAGGCTTTCAGTCATTTAGGAAGTAAAACGACCAATAAGATTACACAATTTCAATCTCTTCATTATTAATAATAATAGTTTTGGGATTCTAGCAGTTTGTGAAATAAACTGTTATAGATACTGTTAGCTGTACCCGATGAAGTCTAGTGTATAGCCTATCATTTGTTTTATTTTACACAGGAGAAATATAAAGTTGAGACCAGTGAAACCGTTTCTAATCTTGTTTTTCTTTGAATTATTCATGGAAATGCATTAGGACAGCTTATAAATGTGAAGTTTTGAATTATAAGTCTCAGGTCTACATATTTAAGGATAAATTGATATAAATATAAACTATAAACCATCATATAATTATTATATACCTACTTTAAAGCTATAATATTAATAAATATCTGGTTGCAAGCACTATTGGCGTAGAGAACAGTGAACCATTTAGATTAATTTAAACAATTTAAATTATTAGGAAAATAACACCTGGAGTCTGGACAAGGGAATCGAAACCGGCACTTTTGGTTTAGCATAACAAAACTCTACCACTGAGCTATACAGGAGATAGTAAAGTATTGGCGTGATATTCCAAAGGTACCGGGTTCTACTTCTGAGCCCAAGTGTAATCTTTTAACTAATTTAAAGTATTCTAATTATGTTCATCTATCTACGGACACATATATAATAACCCCCGGTCTCAACTTGTGTGTATACAAGTTGTCATAAGCCCATATATTAGGGTGTCTGGGTTTTATATAAATACCTTTTTCATTATTTATACAATGAACATAATGTCTACAGTAATCATTAGTTGAATAGGCTTATAGCTATGTTATTGGATAAATATGATTATAGGATGAGCAAGAGGGTAAGGGAGGGTTAGCATTAAATGATACTCCGCAGCTATTAGGATATGCAGAGGATTTAGCTTGGTAATAGTAAGGAAATAGATTTAGAAGTGAACGCTGAAAAGATAACACAGAAATGGGATGATAATTTAAAGACCGCTTCGAGCACCATAGCCTATTATTTGACAGGGTTAATGAGTTTAAATATTTAAGAAATAGTTCAACCATATTTAACGATATTATATTGGAAATTAGGAAAATAATTCAGTCGGGAAATTCATTATATTACTCTGTCAGTAAGTAGTTGAAATATTGCCTGATTTCAAATAATGTAAAACCCAAAATTTTCAAAGCAATTTTACCAATTTCTTTCTTTGGGTATGAAACAGAGTCTCTTAATTTACTTGACGAAAACAAAATTCGGGTTTTCGAAAACATGGTGCTTAAGAAGATATTTGATCTAAATATAGATGAGGCTAAAGGAGAGGGAGGAGGTTACATAGTTATGAGTTGCATACCCTGTACTCATGACAAGAAATTGTTAGGGTAATCAATTATCGTAGAATATGGTGGGCAGGTAGTGCAGCGTGAATGGAAGATTCTAGGATCTTGTTCAGGGTTTTGATAGGCAAACCCATTAGGAAGAGACCAAAAGAAAGATATAGACGCAGATGGGGGAATAACATTAGAATGGACCTACAAGATATAAGATGTAATGAGAACTGGATATAACTAGCTCAAGATAGGGATAGGGTGTAATGAAGAGGACTGGATAGAACTAGCTCAAGATAGGGATAGGGTGTAATGAAGAGGACTGGATAAAACTAGCTCAAGATATAAATAAGGTGTAATGAGGAGGACAGGTTGGAGCTCTCTCAAGATACGTATAAGGGCCGTACTTTTGTAGGGGTGGCAATGAACTTTCGAGCTCCTAATTGCCCTGAGTAAGTAAACCTCCAGTTATTGCTTACAGATTTCCTACCTTTATTATCACAGTCGCTCAGGATCGGAATATCACCTGGAAATTAAAAAAAAAGTTCGATGTAAATCTGGCACAACAACAGAAATTGACAACATAGCTTTCCCCTTTCATACAAGCTCAAAGGCACTAAAAATGACTCGATAAAAATCCACTTGAATAATTATCTATGTCGATTTGATATGTAATGTTATTTGCCTTCATTTGCCAAATTTATAGCATATATGTTCAAGATGCATGAAAATAAGCTTTTTCTTAAGTACCTTTCCAACTGTTAGAAACATCTAAACTTACCTTAAACCAGCCATAAACGTATATCCATACAAATAAGAGACTAAAGTTGGTTGTGCAGTTATATCTTGATAACTAATGTTTAACTGTTACAGTTATATTATTCTATTTCCAGCCCTACGGGCTTAGTTCGATAAAAAAATAATATTTGGTTCATTAAATGTATGCCTAACCTATTATAACAATAAGTTGTTCTCTGTCTATTACTCTTAAGGTGCGGTCACATAGCTACTAATGCACAGTAAAAATATCTGATCTGCGACCGAAATTCCAGATGAACCAATAATTATTTATTTTTTATTGTGACTATATGGACACTTTTCTAAATTGATATTGAATCATATAGTTAATTTTTTTATGCATATAATTTTAAAATTAACTAAAATAACGCATTTTTTAAAAGGTTGGATCAAAAAAACATATCATCTAAATGTTGTGTGTAATTTAAAAATATAATATTTTTAATCACAAACATATTCCCTGGGCCATAAATCTGTCATTAGTTACATAAATGTAGCATACCAGCGGACCGCCCGAGCGAGATTTGACATGGCTTGTACCAACTGGTTGAACTCGAGCATATGCAGACAAAATGATTGACAGCCAACTGGCTAAACCCCCCCCCCCAAAAAAAAATCTACAAAATTAGCTTATAACCCGAACGGATAGTAAAACGCGATATTAATTGGTATTTTTTTTGCTTAGCTTCTTACTCCCCCGTTTGAGCTATACACAGAATACCAGAATTAGAAGAAGTGTACTCACATTAGCACGGAGGGAGAATTTTGATGAAATAATATAAAACTGTTATAAAACTCCCCCTGCCCCCTCTTTACACCCTTCGCCGTGTTCCAAACTTGTTGGCTCTTGTTCGAAATATGTTGGTACTTGTAATATCTTGTTTTCAGCATTTGCGCGGAGGGAGTGTAGAAACTCACCCTAGTTTCCCCGAGCGAGATTTGAACTCCGGCTTCCACCCTCGCCTCCCGCAGTCCTCCTGCACTGATTTTGGCCAGGCTAAATGTGTAACGGCCTTTGCCAGGGATTTAAATGTGAAGTAATTACCGTTTGTTGCCCTCTAAGGGACTTGAACCCCGACGTAACAATATATGGTTTGTATTTATAAAAGTAATTAGCATTTATCCCTCTAGACGGAGCAGAAGGACGATGAGGGGGGAAAACGGACTCGGTACACACGAGTGACAGGGATTCGAACTTATGTCTTCGGGTGAGCGAGAGAACCAAATGAGAGAGAGAGAGAGACAGAATAGTAAAATTAGTGATGTAGCAACATATGTGCCGAGTTGAAATGTGAAAACGGCCAAAGCTATTATTTATTTATGCTTACTCCATCATTGACACCTGGATACGGGATTCGAACCCGGATGCGGATAGCACAGACGGGCGGCCCGGCACGCAAGAGAGAATACAGGACCGAAAATCTCAATATCTAGATATATTTCCACTGCACCCCAAAGAGATTCGAACCGAATCCTAGAGATAAACATGACAGCAGAGCACTGTCTCACCGAACTACAGCCCCATTTTCATAGGGACAACTAGAAGTACCCTTAGATCTAATTTCACATATTCATACGTCAAGACAAGTGATCTAGAGAACCTAATATTACCTATAAAATATCATCGATACTCTAGTATTATTTTATAAATGTTGACTGAAAAATATTTGTATTCTATAAAATTCTCTTTGTATAAACAAATTGGAATCTACATATAATATATATTCATTCTTAGTGGACCTGAATTTAAAAGGTAGGTGTGTCCTCAATTTCGTGACGGTAAATAATGATACAATTTGGAGCAAAAAAAACCCATCAATTCATCCGACCATATTTGAAGCACATCACTGGCAAAAAAATACTAGGTGCTTGGTAAGCAATCTACCATCACAATGCATTTTATACATGTATCGATGGTCGCATGGTATAGGACGTCACTAGATGGTTGATGACATAGTAATCGACGTTTGAAGCAAAAGTGGGTACACATTCCACCCGGTATTGAAAAATTTGGTCAACCAGCAAAGACCCTTCGAAAATGGTGGGGGTGCAAGAAGTAGGACCGTACTAACAGACACTAGCTGAGCTATAGATATTGAGGTTTAAATCCCACTGTGCACGCCATCTATATGTCAGTCTCATCTTATTCTGGTGAGGGTAGAAATCGAATCCTCACCGTATAAAATATAGGTATTTCTCCCTCTGTAACATTTTATTAATCATCCTTACCAAACGTTTTGCAAGAAAGAGTACATGCCACTCATATATTATAGCGGAGGAGGTAGTGGGTTCAAATCTCGCTCAGGTGACCTAGGGTGATTGTCTACTCTTCCTCACTCCACGTAAACTCTGGAACATTACTACCTTACTCCTCCGGTCCATGACGGACATTCACGCATGTCGACGGACGATACCAAACGACCAATTTTAGTACAATTTGGTGGCGGTAGGTAGCTGCCCCTGACTAAGGCTTCCGAGGCCCATGATTTTGCCTAATCAGAGCTGTGTCAATGCTCTATAGTTGCGACATCACCGGAAAAACCCATTACCACTTAGGGGGTTGCGACATTGCGATGATTATTTGCAAAATCACCGGGAAAACCCCATAGCCGTGGGGAATATTGTCAGATACAATGACCTAGCTCACAGTTTTAAGGTCATCATCTATTTATTTCTTGTTAATCTGCCAAACTGGTGCCAGTCATCAGGGAAAACTCATTAACACATAGGGGGTTGAGACATTGCGATGACGACACCGCTAAAACCCATTACCACATAAGGGATTGCGCCATATGCCTTGATGGAGGGGAGAGTGAAGGGAAGTGAAAGGGGCCTCAAGGCTAAGAAACAATTTATCACATCCTACCCCAAACGGTCGTAAGGAGAGGTTCGTGCTGTTTGTTCCGGGAAGTGAAAGGCAGTCCAACAGAATTCAATATTACCTGTGAATTAACGAAAGTGTAAAATATTTATACTATTTTTTCAAAATATAGTTGCAAACATTAAATTAAAGTTACTCAATTCAATATTACCTATGAATTAATGAAAGAGTTATATATTATTCTGACAAAATATTGTTACGAACATTAAATTATTTTTTCGGTTGTTATAAGTGGATTGATGAATAATATGGTTGTTTTCACTTATACTTGGGTATAAATCTACCGTCATAATGAATTGTATACGTGCATCAATGGTCACATGGTTTAAGGCGTCACTAGATGGCCGGTGATCAACGTTTGAAGCAAATGCATGGACACATTTTACCTGGCGACCAGCAAAATGGTGGGGGTGCAGGAAGTATAGCCGTTCTAAATACATTAGCCGTGCTAAAGATATAGAGGTGTGCACGCGGTCGGAATGTAAGTATCATCTAATTCTGTTGAGGGTTAGGGGGGGGGGGGTTTAATGGAATCTTTGGTCACAAAGTTGTCATTAGAAAGCACATTTGAACCTGCAGCCTTCAGAATGCCACGACCGAAGCGGCAAACAGCCTTGGGGTGGTGGTGGGAAAGCACAGCTAACCAGCAACCTTCAGAAGGTCACGACCTATGTGCCAAGTGGCCTTGTGTGTCTTCATCAAGGGGCGTTGGCACTCTCTTTCAATATTTAACATAAGCTAGGTTTGTTGTGACATCAAATTTCTGGTCTGACCCCCCCATACATCACGAAGTGAGGGGTATGATAAGTAAGGGGAGGGGAGGATTAAAGTTAAAGGCAGTCCAACAGAGCGAGGGAGCAGTCAGTGTAACTTTTTTCGTTCTCTGCCGTGGCAATGTAGTTAGGGTGGGTAGTGAAGTAAAAGTGAAAGGGGCTTTACGGCTGTGATACGCTGTCGGCTGCTCTGTGGTCACACTCTTCGCTACGCTGCCATCAGGAGAGTTTCGTGCTCCGTATTACCTCTGATTACGAAGGAGGAACGCCCGACGCCGTGGACTGCGCACTAATAAATAATTAAAAACTCCAACGTCCTATCCGAATCCTATCCAAACATAAATAACCGATTAGTACAAATAAAAAAGCAATGAGCATTCATAAATAATCATTGAGCACAAATATAAAAGCAATGAGTATATATAAAATCAAATAAAACTAGAAAATACAAGTACCAACGTGTTTGGAACAAGCACCAACATGTCTGGAACAAAGAAAATGGGAAAGGGGATCACGAAGGTTGGAGGGAAGGGGGAAAACCAACAGCATATCAGAGAGTGAGGTGGCATGGTCACGTGACCAAATTCAACAAATCTTGGCCTGTAACAAGGGATCGTGCTAGCTACTTACTAGAATAAAGATACTCCACCAGTAGGCTCCACATCACCTCGTGTGTGTCTAGAGTTCCAAGAGGATATCCTACTAGTATAAATAAAGAGAGTCAGCAGTATACTAAGAAAGGTATCAAGGATCAAACAGAATGGATCACTCACTTCTATGAATACTGTTTATATCGATGGCGGTGGCTGGTTGGATAGCCTGCATGATGTTGGATGGACAATTGTTTCTGTTGAGAACACTGCTGAGACCGCCTGCTCCATCCACCTCCAGTACGTACCGCCTCTCCCGGAACTACCAACAGTAACTTACATAACGACAAAACTGATATACACTTAATATTACATCAATCATGGCTTTGAGCAGTGTAGCTTACCACCCATTAGTGTGTTATAAACTAATTACGATAGTGATTTTATGTATTAGTAAGGTTATATTTATAGTACATCCACTCACATTAGCGTGGAGGGAGAGTGTAAAACTATTTTGGGATAACCACCCTCAGTACTACTGAACGAGATTCGAACCTCGATCTCCCTGTTATCGGCATCTACTGCGAGAGTAGCGCCTTAGGCCATGGGGCGTGTTTATAAATCAGATAAACAGTTAATATAAGAAAGTGGAATATCCTCTATAGCTAAGAACAATTTACTTAGAGCAGTGAACACAAAATATATATTTTCTCGAAAAAACGCCCCTAGTTTGAAAAATAGATGCAATTATCGTACTTATAAAATGTAAAGTAATAAGAAGAGTTAATTATAATAATCTCATTTAATATAAATTCATATCATTACTGTACACAGCACAGGCTAATTTTTAAAGTATTTTAAAATATGTGCGTAACCTTTTACTCTCAAGATTCAAGTAGGCCTATTAGAGACTATCAGTTGAACTCACAAGAAGGTTGAATAATAAACTAAATATAATTAGAAATTAAAATTTTTATGTTCTTTAAATCGTTGGAACAAGAACATTTCATTACTTTATTAAACTTCATTGGAGATGCTAACCTACTGATTCAATTTAAAACCTAATTTACAACACTGTTTATCTTTAAACTTTGTTTTTGTATTAGTTATTTTATCCAAGTTTTGTAACTAAATTGTAATATGTTATATGTGTATTTTATACTTGTCGTCAACCCATGTTTTAATTCAGTTGATGGTGTAATATCAATTAATTGAAAGAAAAAAATATTACATTTTGTTGCTCATTAAAATAAAAAAATAATCAACATTTTAGAATATTAAAATCACTTAATTCATCTACCAATTTTAAAACTATCTAATTCATTAAATTTTAAATATATGTATTTTGTTTTATCTATTCCTGAATTTTCTATATAAGTCTTAACTTTAATTATTATCACTCCTTACTTAAACTACTTTAGAATGTTTTCTAAAATGTTAAATATAATTAGTTTCCGAAATCATTATCTATTAAAAAAGATCAGTTGTTAAATTGTCATCAATTAAATTTAAATTGAACATCTACAAAATCATCTGGGTTTGATTTTGAGAGACACATTGAGTCCATTCATTATGGTTTTATCTGCGATTAACAATATTATTATTGTCCTTATTTTATTTTAGCGAGCACAAATGTGTGAAAAACATTCTAATTTTTAAAAATATAGCAAGGAATCAATATATCTTTCTTATAAAAATATTAACGAGGATTGTAAAAGTAACAATCAGAAAACTTGGATTAAACTTGAAAGGATATTTGAAAAATATGAATTTTGATTTATCCTTGGATTAATTTTTGAAAATTTTCTTCAGCTAACATTTTAGTCAACTTTAATTACCCTAAGAAAAATCCAAATCTGTTGTAGGGGTGTCATGATTTTTATATCTTAACATAAACTTAGTTAAATTAGTAAAATGGGGTAGACAGTAATGATATTAATAAGAAAGGAGATATATATTCTAATTATGAAGGCGTGATTGGATGTCTGACCACTTGCAGCATGGGCTGAGCCATGTTGGTAAACATGTCTCTCAAGTCTCTTGGTGTGGCCACCATTCCCTGGGACACGCAATCAACATACAGAGTGACATGGGAGCCAGGCTGTGTCTGGTCCACGGCTAGAACCAAGGACCGCAGGATGGAGCCCTCAGAGAGAGTGTCCACGGTGAAGTGCTGGGACCTGGTGTGACCATCCTCCACCGTCTCTACTATCACTGTAACAATAGACAACATAATGTGTGACAACATCCTGTCACACAACATAGTGTGTGATAAAAAATATGTATGACAATATACTGTATGAGTCAAAATAATGTGTGACAAATCCTGTTTGACAGAATACTGTATGAAAAATGTGTGTGACAAAATCGTATGAATATAAATTGTTTGGCAACATCGTAAAGGTAGATATACAAACACTCAATCCTAGACTAGACTAGTATTATACTTAGTTCTAGACTATACTAGTATTACATCTAGTTCTAGATTAATATTACACTTAGTTCCATACTAGACTAGTATTACACACAGTTCTAGACAAATAATACATTCTGTTCCATGCTAGAGTAGTATTACAATCAGTCCAAGACTATTATTACACTCAGTACTAGATTATATTAGTATTAAACTCAGTTCTAGACTAGTATTACAATCAGTTCTAGATTAGTATTACACTCAGTTTGTAGCATTTATCGTCATAAAGCTACAATAAAGAATAAACCTACAAGACTGAATTAACTAAAAGATTCAACTCACCAAGCCCCATTAATCAGTGGCCCCTCCACAGTGAACTTCACGCACAACTTTCAGCGAACAATAACAACATCAAACTAACCGAGCGAGCCATGTGGAGACTCGTACCAGGAATTAACGTGAGGCATGCTGGGAAAGCATGACGTATAAAGTGTTAATGTAGCCGGGAAACTATTGTTCGATAGTCATCCACAAAATGCTAGAACAATCAACGCCCGTCTGGCTACCCCTTCCCAACCCTCTTTGTATACGTTCACCTATGTGTAGTTTTCCCCTCTTCCCCCTTTCCGAGCTAGAATTGAAATCGTATATAATCATGTAACATGTATTGGCTCTTTACTCTTGTCAGGATAGCGTCCTTGGACACATCAGGTGTCGAGGATGAACAAAAGGTATAAAATCATGTTTCGGCCTTTATACTGTCAAAATTACGTTTCGGTTATTATTGTTGTTAGTTAAAATTAATTTTATATAATCATGGTTAAGGACAGCATATTTACCTTTGGTTTGATTAGAAATAGTAAATCATATTTTTTTGCAAGTTGTTAAGTTAGCAAAATGAACACATAGTTCTATTTATTTGAACTCAGGAATTTAGATGTGTATTTTTGAACTGATATCAAAAATAGGTAATGGACAAGTTCCTTGTCACACAAAATGTATACCTCGTGTGGTGTAAACTGTTTAGATGTTACAAATGTTAGGTTTTGGAAGAATATGAAACTAAGAGCCATCTGGCCGTAAAGTGAAGTTATTACTTCTCAATATCTCGGGAATTATCCCCCCCTTTTTGTAAATGGTCGTAATGACTAATTTGTTTACTTTTATGAAAGTCTGTAATTCTAGTGAGGACGGTCGAGTGAGACCTATTGAGCTAAGTTTCAAATGTTTTGCATTAGTATTCAAATCTGGGTGACCCATTGTTGTAAATTTTCTAATTGTAGCTACGTGTTGATAGTTAGCTTGGGATGTCGAGTGAGGCATATTGTTGTAATAGTTATGATATACTATATTATATATATCCATTTATATTTCTCCCTTGTAAATCATGAGGGTTGTTAATTGTAACGATTGGATATATCCTTATGATGTACAGTAATGTTCATGAATCTATCCCACTATTTTACTTTAACATTTTTATATGTTTATTTATCTACTATTTATCTAAATAAACTATTTAATATCTAATGTGAATCTCTATCTTCTTATAGGTATGAACCTATATAATATAAAATATCACGTCCTCTATCCCAGTATCTTGGCTAACCTCCAAGTCCTACAAATAATGTTTGTAGAGTAAGTTCATGGAAACAGAATGACCTATATGTCGAGTACGGCCTATTTGTCATATGATATCCTATTGGCTCCTCTGCGATTATTGTCTGTTGTTTTGTTTTTTGTACTTATATTGTGTACCCGCCTTTATTAATTTGTGGGAAAATAAGGGCGAGGTTACAAGTTCAAGACTGGGATTAAACTTGGTTCAAGACTAAAATTACACCCAAATCTAGACTAATATTACACTCAATTCTAGACTAATAAAACACTCAGTTCTAGACTTGTATTATACTCAGTTCTAGAGTAGTAATACACTCAGTTTTAGACTAGATTAGTTTTACACTCAGCTTTAGACTAATATTACACTCAATCCTAGACTAGTTTTACACTCAGTTCTAGACAAGTGTTACAATCAGTTCTATAATAATGTTACACTCTGTTCTAGACAAATATTACACTAATTCTATGATATCATTACACTCATATCTAGACAGGTATAGTATTACACTCTGTTATAGACTCGTATTAAACTAAGTTCTAAACTAGAAAAGTATTACACTCAGTTCTAGGCTAGACTAGTACTACAATCAGTTCAAGACGAGTATAACACTCAGTTCTATACTAGTATTACACTTAGTTATATACTAGTATTACACTCAGTCCTACACTAGTATTACACTTAGTTTTAGACTAGTATTACACTCAGTTCTAGACTAGTATTACACTCCGTTCTATACTAGTGTCACACTCAGTTTTAGACTAGTATTACACTTAGTTTTAGACTAGTATTACACTCAGTTCTAGACTAATATTACACTCCGTTCTATACTAGTGTCACACTCAGTTTTAGACTAGTATTACACTCCGTTCTATACTAGTGTCACACTCAGTTTTAGACTAGTATTACACTCCGTTCTATACTAGTGTCACACTCAGTTTTAGACTAGTATTACACTCCGTTCTATACTAGTGTCACACTCAGTTTTAGACTAGTATTACACTCCGTTCTATACTAGTGTCACACTCAGTTTTAGACTAGTATTACACTCGGTTCCATACTAGTGTCACACTCAGTTTTAGACTAGTAATACACTCCGTTCTATACTAGTGTCACACTTAGTTCTAGACTAGTATCACACTCAGTCCTATACTAGTGTCACACTCAGTTTTAGACTAGTATTACACTCCGTTCTATACTAGTGTCACACTCAGTTTTAGACTAGTAATACACTCCGTTCTATACTAGTGTCACACTTAGTTTTAGACTAGTATTACACTCCGTTCTATACTAGTGTCACACTTAGTTCTAGACTAGTATCACACTCAGTCCTATACTAGTGTCACACTCAGTTTTAGACTAGTATTACATCCGTTCTATACTAGTGTCACACTCAGTTTTAGACTAGTAATACACTCCGTTCTATACTAGTGTCACACTTAGTTTTAGACTAGTATTACACTCCGTTCTATACTAGTGTCACACTTAGTTCTAGACTAGTATCACACTCAGTCCTATACTAGTATTACACTTAGTTTTAGACTAGTATTACACTCCGTTCTATACTAGTGTCACACTTAGTTCTAGACTAGTATTACACTCAGTCCTATACTAGTATTACACTTAGTTTTAGACTAGTATTACACTCAGTTCTAGACTAATATTACACTCCGTTCTATACTAGTGTCACACTCAGTTTTAGACTAGTATTACACTCCGTTCTATACTAGTGTCACACTCAGTTTTAGACTAGTAATACACTCCGTTCTATACTAGTGTCACACTCAGTTTTAGACTAGTATTACACTCGTTCTATACTAGTGTCACACTTAGTTCTAGACTAGTATCACACTCAGTCCTATACTAGTATTACACTTAGTTTTAGACTAGTATTACACTCCGTTCTATACTAGTGTCACACTCAGTTTTAGACTAGTATTACACTCCGTTCTATACTAGTGTCACACTCAGTTTTAGACTAGTATTACACTCCGTTCTATACTAGTGTCACACTCAGTTTTAGTCTAGTATTAACACTCCGTTCTATACTAGTGTCACACTCAGTTTTAGACTAGTATTACACTCCGTTCTATACTAGTGTCACACTCAGTTCTAGACTAGTAATACACTCCGTTCTTATACTAGTGTCACACTCAGTTCTAGACTAGTAATACACTCCGTTCTATACTAGTGTCACACTTAGTTCTAGACTAGTATCACACTCAGTCCTATACTAGTGTCACACTCAGTTCTAGACTAGTAATACACTCCGTTCTATACTAGTGTCACACTCAGTTCTAGACTAGTAATACACTCCGTTCTATACTAGTGTCACACTCAGTTCTAGACTAGTAATACACTCCGTTCTATACTAGTGTCACACTCAGTTCTAGACTAGTAATACACTCCGTTCTATACTAGTGTCACACTTAGTTCTAGACTAGTATCACACTCAGTCTATACTAGTGTCACACTCAGTTCTAGACTAGTAATACACTCCGTTCTATACTAGTGTCACACTCAGTTCTAGACTAGTAATACACTCCGTTCTATACTAGTGTCACACTCAGTTCTAGACTAGTAATACACTCCGTTCTATACTAGTGTCACACTCAGTTCTAGACTAGTAATACACTCCGTTCTATACTAGTGTCACACTCAGTTTTAGATCTAGTATTACACTCCGTTCTATACTAGTGTCACACTCAGTTTTAGTCTAGTATTACACTCCGTTCTATACTAGTGTCACACTCAGTTTTAGACTAGTATTACACTCCGTTCTATACTAGTGTCACACTCAGTTCTAGACTAGTAATACACTCCGTTCTATACTAGTGTCACACTCAGTTCTAGACTAGTAATACACTCCGTTCTATACTAGTGTCACACTTAGTTCTAGACTAGTATCACACTCAGTCCTATACTAGTGTCACACTCAGTTCTAGACTAGTAATACACTCCGTTCTATACTAGTGTCACACTCAGTTCTAGACTAGTAATACACTCCGTTCTATACTAGTGTCACACTCAGTTCTAGACTAGTATACACTCCGTTCTATACTAGTGTCACACTCAGTTCTAGACTAGTAATACACTCCGTTCTATACTAGTGTCACACTAGTTCTAGACTAGTATCACACTCAGTCCTATACTAGTGTCACACTCAGTTCTAGACTAGTAATACACTCCGTTCTATACTAGTGTCACACTCAGTTCTAGACTAGTAATACACTCCGTTCTATACTAGTGTCACACTCAGTTCTAGACTAGTAATACACTCCGTTCTATACTAGTGTCACACTCAGTTCTAGACTAGTAATACACTCCGTTCTATACTAGTGTCACACTCAGTTTTAGACTAGTATTACACTCCGTTCTATACTAGTGTCACACTCAGTTTTAGTCTAGTATTACACTCCGTTCTATACTAGTGTCACACTCAGTTTTAGACTAGTATTACACTCCGTTCTATACTAGTGTCACACTCAGTTCTAGACTAGTAATACACTCCGTTCTATACTAGTGTCACACTCAGTTCTAGACTAGTAATACACTCCGTTCTATACTAGTGTCACACTCAGTTCTAGACTAGTAATACACTCCGTTCTATACTAGTGTCACACTTAGTTCTAGACTAGTATCACACTCAGTCCTATACTAGTGTCACACTCAGTTCTAGACTAGTAATACACTCCGTTCTATACTAGTGTCACACTCAGTTCTAGACTAGTAATACACTCCGTTCTATACTAGTGTCACACTCAGTTCTAGACTAGTAATACACTCCGTTCTATTACTAGTGTCACACTTAGTTCTAGACTAGTATCACACTCAGTCTATATAGTGTCACACTCAGTTCTAGACTAGTAATACACTCCGTTCTATACTAGTGTCACACTCAGTTCTAGACTAGTAATACACTCCGTTCTATACTAGTGTCACACTCAGTTCTAGACTAGTAATACACTCCGTACTATACTAGTGTCACACTCAGTTCTAGACTAGTAATACACTCCGTTCTATACTAGTGTCACACTCAGTTTTAGACTAGTATTACACTCCGTTCTATACTAGTGTCACACTCAGTTTTAGTCTAGTATTACACTCCGTTCTATACTAGTGTCACACTCAGTTTTAGACTAGTATTACACTCCGTTCTATACTAGTGTCACACTCAGTTCTAGACTAGTAATACACTCCGTTCTATACTAGTGTCACACTCAGTTCTAGACTAGTAATACACTCCGTTCTATACTAGTGTCACACTCAGTTCTAGACTAGTTAATACACTCCGTTCTATACTAGTGTCACACTCAGTTCTAGACTAGTAATACACTCCGTTCTATACTAGTGTCACACTCAGTTCTAGACTAGTAATACACTCCGTTCTATACTAGTGTCACACTCAGTTCTAGACTAGTAATACACTCCGTTCTATACTAGTGTCACACTCAGTTCTAGACTAGTAATACACTCCGTTCTATACTAGTGTCACACTCAGTTCTAGACTAGTAATACACTCCGTTCTATACTAGTGTCACACTCAGTTTGAACTATCCGTGGCCTGCGTGAGAACCTGATCGGTGAACTGGAGTTGAGTTTTATGTGAAGAGTTTGAGTCAGTTTTTCACGGTATGGAATCGTGTGACGGACTTGAACACCTGGGTCGTGAGGACCCTCTGTCTCCGTGGGGAGGATTTGGAGCGATGTTTTGTGGCAGGGGTAAGGTAGACCTATTCATATTAATTAATCCTTATCATATGTACGATCTATTTCAACTTTCAGAGTGGTTTTATTTTGGTAATGTTGACATAGTTGCACCCGTTCTAATGGGATAATAGTGAAATAATGGGCCGGTCGGGAAGGGGGAAATTACTTGGCGTGAGGCTGGGTAGTATTAAAACTCCCCTTCAGTGATTAAGTTAAGGGTTAATTAGGTATTTTTTACTGTTGAAAATAGGTAGATAGGTGCAAACTACCGTCATAAAATTAAACACAAAATACTTTTTCTTTATATTTTAATTTTGGGGAAGGCGGATAACTGGGGACCATCAAACGAAGTTCACTGTTAATTATAAATTTAAAAAATTCAAGCTATATATTGAATTATAGTAAGATTTGAAAATATATGTTAAAAATTCGTGGGAAGTAATGTAACCGTGATAAATAACCAAAGAATGATAGTCTTGGTTATAAATAAATATGTTGTGCCGAGCTAATGACGATTATCTCGTACAATTATGTAATCTTCTTATCGTTCGAGATATCAGCTACCTATCATGAACTGGAGTAGAGTTTTGACTCCCCTTTAACTACATGTCAATTTGAGTGTGTTCCTGTATCCTTGCTAAGTAGCGTAATCTAATTAACATTCTCTCATTTACTGTCTCAAGAAAATGTAGAGTGGGACCACATACGCTTCCAATTGCCTCTCTCTTTCTCTGCGTGTCTCGCATGCGCCTGTGCTGTGTTCTTATGATCTGATTGGCTGAAACCTGTCTTCCCCCTCCCTGTTTGGACTCAGTTGGGAATAATAATTTTTGTATGTGGTTGAGGAGAATATTAACTATAGAACTGTTTTGAATGTACGACTAGACGGTCGGCTAACTGTTACTTCTCTACTACCTAACTTTAGCTCTACGTTCGAGTGGGGCTAGGACAGCATGATGGCAGACCGTATCGCCGTTTGGGCTATCCGAGCATAGCATCCCGCCACTTCCAGAACATCAATATCATCCCTTTTAATACAAGTGCTCCAGAAGTGCACTTTCTACTCTATCGTTGGAACTGCAACGTTGCTGAGCTCACCGAGTCGAATGCTAGGTTGTAGTCGACCTGAACGCTGACTATTTTGAAAACAGCTTGTAATATGAGTGTCAACGTTTGTCTGTGTTAATGCTCACCCTGTGTGTATTTTTATAATGAAGTTGAATGTGTTTTATGTATTGCCTTCAGCAAGTTAATTATGGTCTCGCTTACTAGCGAGTAGTAAAACTCATGGTTTGTTTTGTGCTAGCGCTCAGCGTAGCATGAGTCAATTTGTCATAAGCTAGTTCTGCTGACTTCATGTAGGTGCCTCATGAGTTAACTGGGGCAAGATAGTTCCTGGAGCGTTAATTAGAGTTAGAATGATTCGGTAAAATTAGTCTGAAGGGAGCGTCTCCACTCACTAGCCAGGAGGGGCAGTTAATATTTGATGACCTAGTTGGGGTCTGATAGACTTCTTTATGGTGTCCTGTACGCTAGTTTATTTGTCTATTCTATATTACTATGTGTAGTATGGGTAATAAACTTAAAGTTTTGTTTCTTTTTGGTGCCCTGCAGCCGGCCTCCTTATTTGGGGTATTCTGGAATACTGAGGTGCCCATATTTTAACTTTTGATAGCAAGTGTGGATACCTATATCCAAGGCTGTAGCACGGATACCCTAATTAGAGCTTATTGTTCCCAATTTTAGACGGACAGTGTAGGAACCTTCTTGTAGTGAATTTGACGTTCTCTTAGTAAGAATCACTATAATTATGGGACTTAATAATCCAGGCCTTTATTGCCACTGTTCTAGAATTATTTATGGGTGCGTTTAAGCTATAATTAAAATGTATTCGGGTACTGACTTTATATCTCGCCGCTGTTGTTTGGGGATTTCTTGAGTTTACAGATTGTCACCAGCCGTCTTGTAACTTGACGCTGACTAGTAACTAACCTGGATTACTCGTGTGATATTGGTTATATTGAAGCTGGCCACTCATAGATATTAGTCCTGGCCTACAGCAGTCTATCCATTGCGCTGAGCTAACGCAACCCATTGAACCAAACGTTAGGTTTTTGATCAGTTATGTACTTATTAATAACTTTCAATACACGTTGTCCCATATTACTAGATGGAGAAAACTGCAGAAACCTAATGTATTAAATGTTTTAAGCTTTAATGACTTTTCAATAAAACCCTGTTTTCACTGCATTTCTTCTTTTAAGTATTTGTTACCATCTCTATTTCTTTAGGGAGGGTACCATGTTTATATAAATCTATGTCTAAAAAGGTAAAACATTTCAATATAAGTTAAAAGAAGAATATATATTTACAAAACCCCCGGCCAGCAATGACAGGATTAGTCATGATGTTGTATTGATGGACTTTGATGACTGGGGACATGCGTTTTGACCTTCTCGAGGCAAAGTGTTTTTTAAAGTATCAGTATATTGTTTTGTTCTATTAGAGGAGGTGACGACACATTCGACCGGGTTCTAATCATGTAAGCCTATCTTTAAATTGATTATGTGAAGTCGCTGCTAAAGAAAGTTGCAAGTAGGCCTACCTCTCTTTGTGCGTCGGTCCAGCATAAGAACGAACTTCTGTTGGGAGCTGGGAAAGTCAACAGCGAACAAAGTCTCCACACTCCCTCTGAGCCTGTGCCTTGGTTTGATGTGTTTCAGGCTGAGGACAAAGTTGTCAGCCTTAATAACCTCCTCCAACTTTCTGCTTGCATCTACAACACAACATTACATGGACTTGAGGCTAACAGACAATATAACTGGTGGTAAGATTGGCTATAGTAACAATACCTCACGATTGTGGTACTACCTCCTAGATACTGCCACACTAGGCTAAAAGGAAAGGGGGGTATGCTACAAAAATTAATAAAGAAGAAAGACATTAGCAACAATTTGGTAACAATATGAATTCCCTAGAGCCGTCATATTGTTTCCTAAGATGGGTCGTTCTATTCTACTATTAATGAATATCCTTCTTTGAGCTGGCTGGCGTCGTGCGCTCTTTAGTGATTCTGAGCGAGTCTATTCCCTCGTGGTGTTGGATATGAGCAGGGCCTGGATTTTTATGACCTTAAAATTGGCAAAAAATGACCTATAAATGACTTTAAAAACTCTAAATAGTGACTTTAAATTTACAAAAAATTACCTACAAATTTGATTGAGATTCCATAATGTGATGTTTTTATTACAAGGGTTAGGGTTAACACTATACATGTAAGCAAAAATATCTCTCCTGGTCTGTCCATTTCCAGTTTTTCCTCGCGTGGACTCTTCTGGAATAGAATGACCCGTAAACAGTCCCAGGAAATCCTTTAGTTTAACATTGATCAGTTTCCACAGAGTAATGTTCGCAGATACCAGAACGTGACACAAATATTTATAAAATGTTGAGGTTTTTTCTTGAGTCGTAAATACATTTTGTTCAAGTAATAATAGAGAGGTTTTATGTTTATCAATATTCTGGATACCACGGACATGTTTGTTGCGACTGATATGCTATTGAAAGGTTAAATCTTTTATCTGATGCCAGCCACTTTCACTTCACATGTTTTACAGAAAATTATTTCACTCTCTGTAGAAAATTATCCTCTCCGAATTCAGTATTAATTTGCCTCAAATGATTCTCTTTAGATTGTTTGGTTTAAAGCATTCTAAATACACAAAATAATTGCAAAGGAGTAAATATAACATGCACTTTATAAATGAAAACTTTGCATTTAAAAACTTTCTAGAGCTAAAATTGTGTGTTCTACTTAACATTGGAATAAAAATACTTCCTTTAAAAGTGATAGCTCCCCATCCCCCTTCAGCCCTTTCCAGACATGGTATTGTGAGTGACTCACTAGGAATATAAAGACGGTACAAAGTTCATTTGAACTCTAATAATTGCTCTCCCCTCTCCCTGCAACCGTTTCCAAATTAGGTGTAGTGAAGGTCTCACCAGGAATGTGGATTTTATAAGCACGCAGGTAAAGAGGCACAAAGTTAATTTGGACACAAACATTATCTTCTTCAGTCAACAAGTATGGGGTAGAACATTTTATGTTTGAATAATCATGTTTTATCAAAGCACCGATAATTCAAAGGCCTATATAAACTTTTTAAATGCATTTTCAAACAATTTTAAATTTTATTTCCAAAAATTACTTAAAAATGACTTGTAAACAAAAAAACAAAAAAAACCACATAAAAATCTGAAATGGCAAAATAATTACAAAAAAAAGGCCTATAAAATATACATTTATGGAATCAGGGGATCATGAACAAAGTTTATGTTCTAATGAGAATTGTCTCTGATGGGCCAAAAAAAAGATGACATTTCATCAAAAGCTGGGGCCTGGTCATGAGTCTATTCCCTTGTGGTGTTGGAGGATGTAGGAACGAGAGGTATCTGTCTCAGGTTTACTCACCCAAAGTCTTTATAGGATAGAGTAATCAGTCAGCTGGCCAGGACATCTCCACGAGGTTCCCAATGAGAAAATTAGGGTCAATACCTGAATAACCAACGTTATAAAAAAAGGCTGAGTTTCTGACGTCCTCTTACGATGCTGGCAGTAACAATTTATGGAGAGGCTAGCTCCTTCCACCAAGAGGGTAGGACATACAAGAGATTAGAGGATTACTGTGACCCTGCTACCTCTCTGGTCACCAGTAGTCCCACCAAGAGGGTAGGTCATATGAGAGATTAGAGGACTACTGTGACCCTGCTACTTCTCTGGTCACCAGGAGACCCACCAAGAGGGTAGGTCATATGAGAGATTAGAGGACTACTGTGACCCTGCTACTTCTCTGGTCACCAGTAGTCCCACCAAGAGGGTAGGTCATATGAGAGATTAGAGGACTACTGTGACCCTGCTACTTCTCTGGTCACCAGGAGACCCACCAAGAGGGTAGGTCATATGAAAGATTAGAGGACTACTGTGACCCTGCTACTTCTCTGGTCACCAGTAGTCCCACCAAGAGGGTAGGTCATATGAGAGATTAGAGGACTACTGTGACCCTGCTACTTCTCTGGTCACCAGGAGACCCACCAAGAGGGTAGGTCATATGAGAGATTAGAGGACTACTGTGACCCTGCTACTTCTCTGGTCACCAGGAGACCCACCAAGAGGGTAGGTCATATGAGAGATTAGAGGACTACTGTGACCCTGCTACTTCTCTGGTCACCAGGAGACCCACAGTAAGCCCTTGGGAGCTATTGCAGCAACTGATATTATAGTTTTTCTCTTATTGGACGATAATAATCAAGTGAGGGGGAATTCTTTTAAGTTCCTCTTAGAGTTCAGTCGGAGTCAACTACAACATCTGGTTCGATTATATTGCTCGTAAATACGTATCAATTTGTGAAAGTGGAACAAGAAGTGGTTTCGTATTTATTTTAGCTTGGTGATAAATTGATAAATGTAGTTGTAGAAAATATATGTGACCTGATCATACGTCGTTATAGAAGCCTTTGTGCGGAACTATTGGACGTGTCATAGAGAATATTAAATAGATGAAAGCTAATATGAGAGTTAAAAGTTCAAGTGGAGATATATCAATAATTCAAATCAACTCTTTATTTGAGCTGGAAAGTTTATCCGTAATTTGCTATTTACATGTTTAAGGCTGTGCAAGAGTGATAATATTTTATTTTATTTTATTATTTTTATGGTTGTGAGTCTTTTTAATAGAATAAAAATATTAAAATAAGTAATAATAGAGCAAAATTGTTATGTATTTTTTGATTAAATAGTTATAATGATTAATATAACTTAATAATACTAATTCGTATCCAAGTATTAAGAAATACAAGTAAAAGCCTTAATTTTTTTTGTGGATGTACGGATAGTATAGCACTATATGGTAAACATATTTTAGGCACGATCTGTACCATATTTTCCAAGATATTAATTTTTATTTGATAAATAATGAAACTGAATCGGCGGCAGACTTTCTCATTCATTTACAAATAAATTTCCTATTAGAAAACTTTTTTGTATTTTGAAATTAAATTTAACTCTCCTTATTAAGCAATACATACGGGTTCATTTGACATTTTTCATACAATCGTTACTATCATATTTTAAAAACTGGATAGGAAATAGCCAGAAATTACGTGATTTTCACATAAATAAATACAGCCAAACCAGGCCGTACCGTTGAGAACCAAACACAGGTAGGAGTGACCGCTTGTGTTTGATTGACAGCGGCGGGTGGCGGGGAGTGATGAGGGGGATGAAGATCATTAGCAAACTTTTCAAAACCAGCTGAGAAAAGTATTGAGGTACAAAAACATACGAAGAGTAATATTCTGATATTTTAGACTAGTAGAATACAATCTCGTGTATGAGAACAGGTAGGGGTAAAGTGTAAGTGTGTGTGTGTATCCCCCCACTCCTCACCCCTTTCCCTCCCCTCCCGCGCCGTAGTCTCGCGTGTTCCAGGGATTCCCCCCTCCCCCCCTGATGATCCAGAGGAGACGGTGGTCTCGGGGACGGGTTGTATGATTGGTTCAGAATACTTATCCGGAAGTCCTCCCTCCCCTCACCCCTTTACCTCCCGCGCCGTAGTCTCGCGTGTTCCCCGCGGCGTAGATTCGCGGGTGCGTAGAGACGCGGGAAAAGGGGGTGTGGCATTAGAGAAAGGCTGGTATTATTGGTTGAGAAAAAGAATCTCGTTATAAGTTTCCCACGGACTAAAAAGGGTTAACCTTTAATCCTAGTGTTATGATTCTGACTTCTCTAAGCCCGGGTCCTTCTTTCCGGTGGTGACAAATAAAGAATGGTTTCCTGGCGGCTTAGTCCACCTCGCTCTTTCCCTACTCTGTATGTGACAGGAGAAAAATGTTTTCCTGTAAATTAGTGAGGGTCGGCTCTGCTCCCCTAACCGAGAGAGTGCTTTAACTCGGGAAGTTAACATCTGTTTCGCAGGAAGTTAACATCTGCGTGGGTCTCAGATTCATTTTGGAAGGAAATGGTCTGTGAGAATTTTACAAGAGGGGAGACTTCTCACGCAGTAAAGAGGGCGGAGTCAAACCCTTTTTTCGCGCCACCTCCTGAAGAGGGGGAGTAGTTTATTTCTATATATTGAGTTACCCTTTAAGTAGAATCCATTATCTTTTAAATCTTTATATTCTAAACAACATCATCAAGAATGTCTAGTGAATATTCGGCTGCGCTTTTGTCAGCAATCGGCTCGAGTGAGATAGTATCAAGGAAGCTGACAGATTTAGAGATAGGTCATGGTTATTATATCACTAATATAAAAGGCGTGACGACGAGATATGGACGCAGAGTTCTCACCTTGTTGGAGAACAAATATAACGTGTGGCTACCGGCTCGATTTTCCCTGCTTACCGACGATCAGCTGAAGGAGCTCTCCAAAGCAGATCTGCTCTTGGTCTACCAGGGAATTTCCAAAAACAGCAAGACGGCGCTGATAAACTTCGAAGGTATGTTTATTACAATCTAATCAATCGAAATATGTTTGTACAGTGTATGGGGGTTTTTTCAACTCTCCCTCTACGCAAATGTGGGTTCTTTTTCTCAAAAAAACCTTCCTTCAGGTTATCTTGTGAATGTCAGACCTCCACCGTGGTTCGGATCCCACGTTAAACTGGGGAATCCTTCATTTCATCTTGCCATTAATCGAAAGATGTATTTTTTTCCAACTCTACGCAAATGTGGGTTCTTTTTCTCAAAAAAACCCTTCCTTCAGGTTATCTTGTGATTGTCAGACCACCACCATGGTTCGGATCCCACGTTAAACTGTGGGTCCTTCATTTCATCTCACCATTAATCGAAAGATGTATTTTTTCCAACTCTACGCAAATGTGGGTTCTTTTTCTCAAAAAAACCCTTCCTTCAGGTTATCTTGTGAATGTCAGTCCTCCACCATGGTTCGGATCCCACGTTAAACTGGGGAATCCTTCATTTGATCTTACCATTAATCGAAAGATGTATTTTTTTCCAACTCTACGCAAATGTGGGTTCTTTTTCTCAAAAAAACCCTTCTTTCAGGTTATCTTGTGAATGTCAGACCTCCACCATGGTTCGGATTCCTCGTTAAACTGTAGGTCCTTCTTTTCATCTTGTCATTAATCGAAAGATGTATTTTTTTTTCCAACTCTACGCAAATGGGGGTTCTTTTCCTCTAATTTCTACGAACGCATATTTTCTCAAAAAACCCTTCCTTCAGGTTATCTTGTGAATGTCAGACCTTCACCATGGTTCGGATTCCACGTTAAACTGTAGGTCCTTCATTTCATCTTGTCATTAATCGAAAGATGTATTTTTTTTTCCAACTCTACGCAAATGTGGGTTCTTTTCCTCTAATTTCTACGAACGCATATTTTCTCAAAAAACCCTTCCTTCAGGTTATCTTGTGAATGTCAGACCACCACCGTGGTTCGGATTCCACGTTAAACTGTAGGTCCTTCATTTCATCTCACCATTACACATTAGCGTATAAACCGAACGGGTGGTAAGATAATACATAATAGTCTACGCTTCCTCATTGATTCGTTCAAATCTCAGTCATGCTGAATGATAACGCTAAAACATAATAGTAAATGCAAGTATTCAATTGTTATATGATGAACCAAGACAAAACTTGAGATTGCCTTTAAGCTTAGATAATGTGATAAGCATTCAAGCCATACAAGTAGTAGGAATAGAGTTTCACAGGCGTCGATGCAAGTAGAAAGCAAATTTGAAAGATTTCCTTAAAAGTTTTTAGCATTAAGTTGTGCTAAAGTGTTATATATATTTAGTTAATCTAATTAGAGGTATTCAGTTCCTAGCATCACGTCTTACTACCCGTTCGAGTTATACGCTAATATTTTTAGATATAAGAAGTGTACTCGCTTTTGCACGAAGTAGAATTGTAAACCTTTTTTGAGAAAATCACACCTAAGTACACGCGACCTAGATTCGAACCTTGATCCTTCTCACTCTTACACACACAAACGATTCAGACCTGAATTAAACACACATTAGCTTCAATGTTTGTATATCATGGCTTCATGAACGGTTGACTAGACGTCCCTGTTTTTGTTTTTATAGCTGTCTCAGAGCCGCTCGAAGAGATCATAGAGCAAGTTGACCCGAAATGAAGAAGATAATACTGAGGGGAGAGTAGGGCCTTTTTAGAGCATAGTGCACCCGAAAATGACAGAACCACCGGCAAAACGTTTGCGTTTATCACCTCCTATAATTGTGTCTCGGCAAACTAATGGGAATAGGGTGTACACTCTCACAGATCTAGACACAAATGAACAACTCTTAATTAGATACTTAAAACATGACGTTGCACTTAGTAAGGGTAAGTTGTATAAAGCCTACATTGAACATATACCCGGCCAGATTAAGACCTCGAGTCTACTGATATCAGACCATGACAATATAGACGTACAGATCCAAAGACTTTTGACCTTATCACGAAACTTAGGTACAGGATTTACTCAGTTTAGGCTTTACCTGGAGCCGCTAGGACTATCTATTAAACTTATTGAACAAGCATACGCTCGACGTATAAAGACATACTCAATCAGTAACGAGTTACCCTACAAGGATGTTGTACAGTTTCTCGTTGCGTGCGGAGATATTTATGTAAAAACTGTAGAAAAAGAATCAAACGCGAACGGCCCTATAAAGGTAAATTGTAGCCTCATTTGCGAGTTTAAGCATCCTACTGATGATAGAATTGAAAAGGGTTATTTCAATTCTTCTCTATACAATGCATTTAACGCACTAAACTTAGAGGAAAAATATGAGAATAACGTGCTCTTCCCACTCCTTGCTCAGATTGAGGGCTTTGTTTCTAGAGACTCAGGGTGGATGTACAACGGTACGTTGGAAATGAGAGTAAATTTCTCGAAAAACACCGCTTTCACGATCGGTGCCCGCGTTCGAATCCCTGAAACTATTGCCAGACGTAGAGCGTTGATAAATGTTCAAGCTGAAGAAGGACTTTGCTTCCCAGTATCCGTATTGGCGTGCCTCTTTGAGCCGACAGGGTTAGCTCAGCGTTTATCGTCCTATCCTAATTTTCGTGACGTGTTGAATCTAGATGGGATTCCGCTTCCGTTCGAAATGAGATATATTGAACGCTTCGAAAGGCTTAACGATATATCTGTTAATGTGTACACTGCAAAACACGAAGGCAGTGATTCTTATGTGGACACTGCAGACAACTCTAAAAAAATAGTGATCGTTCCCGTACATGTCAGCGCTAAAGAGTGTGCTAGACATGTTCATTTATTCATGATAAAAGTACATGGGACGGAAAATTATCATTTCAGTGCAATCAAAAATCTGTCACGATTAATAAACCCTCAACTAGCCCCCTTGTCTGATACAAGACGTAGGTATTTTTGTGACCGTTGTTTGAGCTCTTTTCTGACTGAAAATAAACTTGTAAAACATAAAGAAACGTGTAAAAAATTTGGAGCGGTAAGGAGTACATTCCCTCAAGGGGAAAATAAATTCCTGTCGTTCTCACAGTATAAACAACAGGAGAAAACAGGATTTATTGTGTACGCCGACTTGGAGAGTTTACTCGTGCCTATAGAAACGTGTGATCCTGACACAAAATTTTCTTATACTGAGAATGTACAGAATCATGTAGCCTATTCTGTAGGCATGTACACTAAATGCATTTTTAATGATAATCTCTCGGAGTATCGTCACTTCACGGGAAAAGATTGTACAGATCAATTTGTTGAAGCTCTCGTAAATACAGCAAAGCGCGTACTAGATTATTATAGTACTGTAGTTCCAATGACGCCGCTAACACCTGCTCAAAGAGATGCTCACAATACGGCTACTCATTGTCATATCTGTGAAAAACCCTACGCGAATGATGATATCCGCGTTATGGATCATTGTCACTTGACGGGACTTTACCGTGGTAGCAGTCACGCAGGGTGTAATATTAATTACAAGAACCCTAGTCATCTGAGCGTGGTCATTCATAATGCACGTTGCTATGATAATTATTTCCTTCTCGAATCACTTGTTGAACGTAGAGAAACTGATCCGTTCACAGGCGAGAGCGTTCTTGTCAATCCAGGGAAAGTTAAGGTTATTGGCGAGACAATGGGTAGATTCAAAGTAATCATGAAATATATTCGTCACGGGTTTCGAGGGATCACAATTAAAATTATAGATAGTTTCAGCTTTCTGTGTACCTCCCTAGAGAAATGCGTATCTTACCTCGAACCTGAGCAGCTTAAAATCACTCGTAAGTATCATCCTGATGATGAACGTTTCAAACTAGTCGCTCGTAAAGGGGTGTTCCCCTATGACTATATAGATTCATTTGAGCGACTGAACGAGACTCAGTTACCGAGCAAAGATAAATTTTATAACGCGCTCACGGATACTCATATCTCTCAGGAGGACTATGATCACGCCTGTAAGGTTTGGCGCCTATTCGAATGCAAGAATCTTTGGGATTACTCGAACCTCTACCTTCATACCGACGTAACACTACTAGCTGACGTCTTTGAGAACTTTCGTGATCTTTGTATGAAAACGTATAGGCTCGATCCTGGATGGTCTCTTACGGCCCCCAGTCTAGCGTACCAAGCTCTATTGAGAATAACCCAGGTACGGCTCGAATTAATAGATGACGTAGATATGCATCAATTCATTGAGGGAGCTATTCGAGGAGGGATATGTTTCGTAGCTAATCGTCATTCTGTAGCTAATAATCGTTATATGAGTTCATTTGACCGTTCCAAACCAGAGTCTTACCTCGTTTATCTAGACGTGAATGGACTCTATTCATTTAGCATGTTGAGCTCATTACCCTATGGAGGGTTCAGATGGCTTGAAGATGATGAAATTGAACGCTTGAACGTGCTAAACGTGGAGGACGATGCGGATACGGGCTATATCTTGCAGGTAGATCTTGAATACCCACAAAATGTACATGACGCTCATTCTGACTTGCCGTTCTGTCCTGAGAAAGGGATTCCACCCGTAGGGAAACACGAGAAATTGTTAACGACTCTAGCTGATAAAACTAGGTACGTCATTCACTATCGTCATCTAAAGTTATGTTTAGTGAATGGGTTGAAACTGACGAGAGTCCACCGTGTTCTCAGTTTCAAACAATCTCCGTGGATGGCCCCGTATATTAAGCTGAACGCGGAAATGAGGAGCAAAGCGAGCAATCAGTTTGAAAACATGTTTTTCAAATTGATGAACAACGCCGCATTCGGCCGTCTTATATCTAACAAGAGGGCCTACCGTACGATAAAAATAACTACCAGGTGGGAAGGTAAATTTGGGGCTGGTAACCTTATAGCCAGTCCAAACTTTAAAAACCGTATGATTGTATCAGAAAACCTGGTTATCATCGAGATGGAACCGCAGGAGATTTACTTTGATATGCCAATTTATGCGGGATTCGCCATTTTGGAAATCTCTAAAGTAGTCATGTACGGCCTACATTACCAGATCATGGTTCCAGCCTTCCCACCAGGTACACTAAAACTCCAATACACTGACACAGACTCGCTCCTCTACTATATAACAGTCGAGGACGCCTACCGACGACTTATCCCGTTAGCTAACGACTATCTGGACACCTCCACTTACGGCCAAGACAATGTTTACGGCATGCCTGTAGTAAATAAAGGGGTACTCGGTAAACTAAAAGATGAGACTCAAGGTCGGGTCATCACTGAGTTCATTGGTTTACGCCCTAAACTGTATTCATTTGCTGTACAAGGGGGTGGTGAGACGCTTAAGGCTAAAGGTGTCAAGAGTAGCGCGTTAAGAACGCTCTCTTTAGAGGACTATCGTAATTGTTTAACTAAAGAAACAGTAGTCATGAGAGAAGCTCGTTCAATAAGAGCTGTAGGATTTAAACTTTACACTCAAAAATTTAATCGGGTTGCACTTTGCTCTATCGATGATAAACGATACGTGTTAGCTGGATCAGTCAGAACTCTACCTTGGGGTCATTACTCAATAGGGGAGCAACCAAATACTTCCCTCCAAGAGACGATGATTGAAGCTGGACCATCATGTACGGGTGTCAGTGAGTGATCTACAGGCATCTACTGGCCCCTTACGTCAATGTTAGTGCTCTTTTTAAAAAAAGACTTGAGAAAAAATAAACTAATTTAGCACATGTTTTCTGTAGGTATAGTCACTAGAAAAAAATGTTAGTGCTTTAAAAAAATGCTAATTTAGTATGTAAATAGAGTTTTGATTAATGTCACTAGAAAAAAGACTTGAGAAAAAAAAAAAATGTTAGTGCTTTAAAAAAGACTTGAGAAAAGTATTCTTACTCTGTAACTAATTTAGCGCGTGTATCTGTTTAAAAAAAATGTTTATCATTATATTCATTAAATAGAGTTTTCTGTGTATATATGTTTCGATTAATGCAAAAGTGAATAATTAATGTCACTATACCTTTATCATTAGTGCTTTAAAAAAGACTTGACTGAAGAAAAAAAAAAAAATATATACTAATTTAACGTGTATCTGTTTAAAAAAATGTTTATCATCATATTCATTAAATAGAGTTTTCTATGTGTGTGTGTATTGTGTTTTTACCTGACCTCTCCAAGATTACAACACAGAGCTCCTAGAGTACATAAGGTAACAGTTAGGGTTAGAACTTAAGTCTCTCTGAGTACAGGCTGGTACAATAACCGGCCCCATTAGGGTTACAAACCTGTCCCCTCCCCCCCCCCCAGGTTACAACTCGGACCTCTCAGAGACTGATCTGGTACAATAAAAGTCGCTCAGTGTACAGACTGCTACAGTCGGGAGTTACAAAAAAAACTTGACTGAAGAAAAAATATACTAGTTTGGGATGTATCTGTTTAAAAAAACTATGCTATAAAAAACTGATTTTTTTGCTGCTATGTATGTTTCATTCGGAGCAAGAAAATATCATTTTTTCCAGCCTATTCGAGGGAAGGAAGGCTATACCCGTCATCTCCTACTCTGAGAGAGAGAGAGAGAAAAGACATTTCCCCCCTCCTCTATACATATGGTAAGTAGTTTACGTGGCTTTTTAAAATTGAAGGTCTAATTTTCATGGAAATAGCTTTATCTGATGGCTAGAAAAGTTTCTAAAAGGGAAGGAGGACTATACCCGTCATCTCCTACTCTGAGAGAGAGGAGGAGAGGGAGAGACAGAGAGATGGAAAGAGGGGGGGGGAAGAGAGAGAGAGAAAAGATCATTTTAGATATGTATTTTTCCAGCCTAGTCGAGGGAAGGAGGGCTATACCCGCCACCTGTTAGAATGGGAGGTATATCCGGTTCATGATAACATAGTGTTAGAATGGGAGGTATAGCTGGTTCATGATAACATACTGTTAGAATGGGAGGTATATACGGTTCATGATAACATAGTGCTAGAATGGGAGGTATAGCTGGTTCATGATAACAAACTGTTAGAATAGAAGGTATATCCGGTTCATGATAACATAGTGTTAGAATGGGAGGTATATCCGGTTCATGATAACATAGTGTTAGAAAGGGAAGGTATATCCGGTTAATGATAACATAGTGTTAGAATAGGAGGTATATCCTGTTAATGATAACATACTGTTAGAATGGGAGGTATAGCTGGTTCATGATAACATAGTGTTAGAATGGGAGGTATATCCGGTTAATGATAACATAGTGTTAGAATAGGAGGTATATCCTGTTAATGATAACATACTGTTAGAATGGGAGGTATAGCTGGTTCATGATAACATAGTGTTAGAAAGGGAAGGTATATCCGGTTAATGATAACATAGTGTTAGAATGGAGGTATATCGTGTTAATGATAACATACTGTTAGAATGAAAGGTATAGCTGGTTCATTGTTAGAAAGGGAAGGTATAGCTGGTTCATGATAACATAGTGTTAGAAAGGGAAGGTATATCCGGTTAATGATAACATAGTGTTAGAATAGGAGGTATATCCTGTTAATGATAACATACTGTTAGAATGGGAGGTATAGCTGGTTCATGATAACATAGTGTTAGAAAGGGAAGGTATATCCGGTTAATGATAACATAGTGTTAGAATAGGAGGTATATCCTGTTAATGATAACATACTGTTAGAATGGGAGGTATAGCTGGTTCATGATAACATACTGTTAGAATGGGAGGTATATCCGGTTCATGATAACATAGTGCTAGAATGGGAGGTATAGCTGGTTCATGATAACAAACTGTTAGAATAGAAGATATATCCGGTTCATGATAACATAGCGTTAGAATGGGAAGTATATCCGGTTCATGATAACATAGTGGTAGAATGGGGGGGTATATCCGGTTAATGATAACATACTGTTAGAATAGGAGGTATATCCTGTTAATAATAACATACTGTTAGAATGAGAGGTATAGCTGGTTCATGATAACATAGTGTTAGAAAGGGAAGGTATATCCGGTTAATGATAACATAGTGTTAGAATGGAGGTATATCCTGTTAATGATAACATACTGTTAGAATGGAGGTATAGCTGGTTCAGATTGTTAGAAAGGGAAGGTATATCTGGTTATGATAACATACTGTTAGAATGGGAAGTATAGCGGTTCATTGTTAGAAGGGAGGTATATCCGTTAATGATAACATATGTTAGAATAGGAGGTATATCCGTTAATGATACATACGTGTTAAATGGGAGGTATAGCTGTTCATGATAACAAGTGTAGAATGGGAGGTATACTGGTTATGATAACAAACTGTTAGAATGAGGTATACCGGTTCATGATAACATAGTGTTAGAATGGGAGGTATATCCGTTAATGATAACATAGTTAGAATAGGAGGTATATCCTGTTAATGATAACATACTGTTAGAATGGGAGGTATAGCTGGTTCATGATAACATAGTGTTAGAATGGGAGGTATATCCGGTTAATGATAACATAGTGTTAGAATAGGAGGTATATCCTGTTAATGATAACATACTGTTAGAATGGGAGGTATAAGCTGGTTCATGATAACATAGTGTTAGAAAGGGAAGGTATATCCGGTTAATGATAACATAGTGTTAGAATAGGAGGTATATCCTGTTAATGATAACATACTGTTAGAATGAAAGGTATAGCTGGTTCATTGTTAGAAAGGGAAGGTATAGCTGGTTCATGATAACATAGTGTTAGAAAGGGAAGGTATACTCGGTTAATGATAACATAGTGTTAGAATAGGAGGTATATCCTGTTAATGATAACATACTGTTAGAATGGGAGGTATAGCTGGTTCATGATAACATACTGTTAGAAAGGGAAGGTATAGCTGGTTCATGATAACATACTGTTAGAATGGGAGGTATAGCTGGTTCATTGTTAGAAAGGGAAGGTATATCCGGTTAATGATAACATAGTGTTAGAATAGGAGGTATATCCTGTTAATGATAACATACTGTTAGAATGGAGGTATAGCTGGTTCATGATAACATAGTGTTAGAAAGGAAGGTATATCCGCTTCATGATAGCATAGTGTTAGAATGGAAGGTATATCCGGTTAATGATAACATAGTGTTAGAATAGGAGGTATATCCTGTTAATGATAACATACTGTTAGAATGGGAGGTATATCCGGTTCATGATAACATAGTGTTAGAATGCTAGGTATATCCGTTCATGATAACATAGTGTTAGAATGGGAGGTATATCCGGTTAATGATAACATAGTGTTAGAATAGAGGTATATCCTGTTAATGATAACATACTGTTAGAATGGAGGTATAGCTGGTTCATGATAACATAGTGTTAGAAAGGGAAGGTATATCCGGTTAATGATAACATAGTGTTAGAATAGGAGGTATATCCTGTTAATGATAACATACTGTTAGAATGGGAGGTATAGCTGGTTCATGATAACATAGTGTTAGAAAGGGAAGGTATATCCGGTTAATGATAACATAGTGTTAGAATAGGAGGTATATCCTGTTAATGATAACATACTGTTAGAATGGGAGGTATAGCTGGTTCATGATAACATACTGTTAGAAAGGGAAGGTATATCCGGTTAATGATAACATAGTGTTAGAATGGGAGGTATATCCTGTTAATGATAACATACTGTTAGAATGGGAGGTATAGCTGGTTCATTGTTAGAAAGGGAAGGTATATCCGGTTAATGATAACATACTGTTAGAATGAAAAGTATAGCAGGTTCATGATAACATAGTGTTAGAATAGGAGGTATATCCTGTTAATGATAACATACTGTTAGAATGGGAGGTATAGCTGGTTCATGATAACATAGTGTTAGAAAGGGAAGGTATATCCGGTTAATGATAACATAGTGTTAGAATAGGAGGTATATCCTGTTAATGATAACATACTGTTAGAATGGGAGGTATAGCGGGTTCATGATAACATACTGTTAGAAAGGGAAGGTATAGCTGGTTCATGATAACATACTGTTAGAATGGGAGGTATAGCTGGTTCATTGTTAGAAAGGGAACGTATATCCGGTTAATGATAACATAGTGTTAGAATAGGAGGTATATCCTGTTAATGATAACATACTGTTATAATGGGAGGTATAGCTGGTTCATTGTTAGAAAGGGAAGGTATATCCGCTTCATGATAGCATAGTGTTAGAATGGAAGGTATATCCGGTTAATGATAACATAGTGTTAGAATAGGAGGTATATCCTGTTAATGATAACATACTGTTAGAATAGAGGTATAGCTGGTTCATGATAACATAGTGTTAGAAAGGGAAGGTATATCCGGTTAATGATAACATAGTGTTAGAATAGGAGGTATATCCTGTTAATGATAACATACTGTTAGAATGGGAGGTATAGCTGGTTCATGATAACATAGAGTTAGAAAGGGAAGGTAATAGCTGGTTCATGATAACATAGTGTTAGAATGGGAGGTATAGCTGGTTCATTGTTAGAAAGGGAAGGTATATCCGGTTAATGATAACATAGTGTTAGAATAGGAGGTATATCCTGTTAATGATAACATACTGTTAGAATGGGAGGTATAGCTGGTTCATGATAACATACTGTTAGAATGGGAAGGTATATCCGGTTAATGATAACATAGTGTTAGAATGGGAGGTATATCCTGTTAATGATAACATACTGTTAGAATTGGAGGTATAGCTGGTTCATTGTTAGAAAGGGAAGGTATATCCGGTTAATGATAACATACTGTTAGAATGGGAAGTATAGCAGGTTCATTGTTAGAATGGGAGGTATATCCTGTTAATGATAACATACTGTTAGAATGGGAGGTATATCCGGTTAATGATAGCATAGTGTTAGAATGGGAGGTATATCCTGTTAATGATAACACAGTGTTAGATTGGGAGGTATATCTGGTTAATGATAACATAGCGTTAGAATGGGGGGTATAGCTGGTTCATGATAACATAGTGGTAGAATGGGGGGGTATATCCGGTTAATGATAACATACTGTTAGAATAGGAGGTATATCCTGTTAATGATAACATACTGTTAGAATGGGAGGTATAGCTTGTTCATTGTTAGAAAGGGAAGGTATATCCGGTTAATGATAACATAGTGTTAGAATAGGAGGTATATCCTGTTAATGATAACATACTGTTAGAATGGGAGGTATAGCTGGTTCATTGTTAGAAAGGGAAGGTATATCCGGTTAATGATAACATACTGTTAGAATGGGAAGTATAGCAGGTTCATGATAACATACTGTTAGAATGGAAGGTATATCCTGTTAATGATAACATACTGTTAGAATGGGAGGTATATCCGGTTAATGATAGCATAGTGTTAGAATGGGAGGTATATCCTGTTAATGATAACACAGTGTTAGATTGGGAGGTATATCTGGTTAATGATAACATAGCGTTAGAATGGGGAGGTATAGCTGATTCATGATAGCATAGTGTTAGAATGGAAGGTATAGCTGGTTCATGATAACATACTGTTAGAATGGGAGGTATATCCGGTTAATGATAACATAGTGTTAGAATGGGGGGTATATCCGGTTAATGATAACATAGTGTTAGAATAGGAGGTATATCCTGTTAATGATAACATACTGTTAGAATGGGAGGTATAGCTGGTTCATGATAACATACTGTTAGAATGGGAGGTATATCCGGTTAATGATAACATAGTGTTAGAATAGGAGGTATATCCTGTTAATGATAACATACTGTTAGAATGGGAGGTATATCCGGTTAATGATACCATAGTGTTAGAATGGGAGGTATATCCGGTTCATGATAACATAGTGTTAGAATGGGATTGGAAAGGTGATGAAGATTTCCAACGTTATAAGAGGTGGAGAGGTTTTTTGAAAAAAAGATCAATTCAATTAAGTCGTTTAGGGATATAATCCATTATTCGGTCCAGCTCACGAGTTGACCGTCCGAGTCCTGCCCGACCCTTCCCTGACCCATCACTCGAGCGAGGGTAAGCTATACCAGAACCTCCCCCCTCTTCCTCAGAGAGAGAAAAAAGTGAAAGTGTTTAAACCGTTTGTAGCGCGTGTCTGCTTTGCTGGCCACATGGTTTAAGGAACCTAACTAACGATACCGAGGGTTCGAATCTGACTCGGACGTAATGAGAGATGAGTTGATATTCTCGATTTGCAGCAAGTTTAACAAACTTGTTTGTTAGTAAGAATCTTAAGCTTTCTAAAAGAGGCAGATATACTATTCGTAACAATTGCGTCATCATTTGCGTATGATGAGAGTGCAGCCGTGACTTTAAGATACCATGTTCCATCATTTGTGTATGACGAAGAGTGTGAATACTCTGAGGTTAAAGGTACTATTCATCATTTGTGCATGATGCGAGCGTACCCAGGCATGCTACGTGCCATCATTTGCGCATGACGAGAGTGTACCCAAGGATGCTATGTACCATCATTCGTACCTGAAAATACAACGTTTAGACTAATGAAATGAGGATAAATACGCCGTATTAGCTGAACAGGGAGGGTGGAAAAACAAACACATCATCTTCCGATATGTACCGTGAGTAAAATCGTTCGGGAACCCTCAGTTGCTTGGAGGGAGGGTGAAAAAACAAACGCATCATCTTCCGATATGTTTTGAATGTACCGCATGTAAAATCATCCTGGAAGTGGATCCTCATTTGCTTGGGGGGAGGGCGAAAGTGGAAACCCGAGCCTCAGTTCACCCTGTCAAGATTCGAACCTCGACCCTCCTTCCCCTACGCTAATGGATTAGGAACCTACATTTGGAGAGCGGAAACCCTCAGTTCACCCTGCCAAGATTCGAACCTCGATCTTGAACCTACATTTGGAGAGTGGAAAACCGAGTCTCAGTTCACCTGGTGGATCTGGATCTCCTCTTTTTTAAATTCTGATACGAATTTTGAATGTACAGTATGAGATTGGAGGGGAGGGCGCGTTCCCCTCCTCCATCCCGAGCGTATAAAGCGGTCGCGAGGCGGGGAGACGTATCTCATTCAACATGTTTAGCCGGTTGGGTTACCGTCTGGAGGACATGAGCGATATTAAGATTTCGAACGGCGGTTTAGAATATCATATCGCGAGTGTTGACAAAGGTTACAGCGAGTGCTGTGATTCTTCCGTGCACTGGCTCGGATGCCATAATCCCGGAATGTGGGAATCGAGTCAGTCTGTCGAACGCTGTTCTACCGCTTGTCCGGTCTACAATCTTAAGGAAGGAGACGATCCGCTAATTCTCCGGGAATCGAGTCGGTCCATCGAACGCGGTTCTACAGCTTCCCACGAGGATGAGCCGGAATCGAGTCAGCCCGGTACTACAGCTTGGGCAGAGGAGGAAAACGCTTTGTGCGTCGAGTTGGACCGAATCGAGCGTGAGGAACTCGATCGTGTCAAGCACATCTCTGAACTTGAAAAGTTTCGTACGTACAACGTTCGCCACCTAGAAGGAGACGAAGAGATCAGTGAGGATGAGGATGAGCCGAACATCATAACGCTAGACTATGTAGGCAAAGTAGCATCTTGGCCTGGGCGTATAAAAACTTTTCTGGTGAGCACACGCTAATCTACAGGAGTGGCCGCATTTAAACGACGCTTCACAGAGAGGACTGTTATATCTGGGTGAAGGCGAGTACGAACTGTTCAAGTGGTGAAGTGTTCTAACATGTTTAGAGAAAGATATTTTTTGTATGTATCATAATAAACTGAGTGAAGGCGAGTACGAACTGTTCAAGTGGTGAAGTGTTCTAACATGTTTAGAGAAAGATATTTTTGTATGAAGTATTCTAACATGTTTAGACCAAACTTTAGAGAGAGATATTTTTTGTATGTATCATAATAATCTGAGTGAAGGCGAGTACGAACTGTTCAAGTGATGAAGTATTCTAACATGTTTAGACAGGACTTTAGAGAAAGATATTTTTTGTATGCATCAAGTGAAAGACTATGAGGGAAAGAGAATTTATATGTATGTATGTATCATCATAATCTTAAGAATATACTCGCTAAATAAAAAAGTTGTACTATTTATTTAAGTCCTTGATCATAGAAATAAAAGCTAAGAGGCTATGTATGTTTCATTCGGAGCAGGAAAATATCATTTTAGATATGTATTTTTTTCCAGGCTGTTCGAGGGAAGGAGGGCTATACCCGTCATCTCCTACTCTGAGAGAGGGAGAGACAGAGAGGTAGAAAGAGGGGGGAAGAGAAGGGGAGAGAGACAGAGATAGAAAAGATCATTTTAGATATGTATTTTTTCCAACATAGTCTAAAAAACTGTTCGAAGGAAAGAGAGAGAGAGAGAGAGAGAGAGTGAGAGACAGAGAGATAGAAAGAGGGGAGGAGAGAAAGAGAGAGACATTTCTCCCGTCTCTACGCACTCGCGAATCTACGCCGCGGGGAACACGCGAGACTACGGCGCGGGAGGTAAAGGGGTGAGGGGACTTCCTGAACCAATCATACAACCCGTCCCCCCGCGACCACCGTCTCCCCGACGAATCATCCCCCCACATCTCCTACACCCTCTCCCACACCCTCCCAATGTCCCTCGGGATCATCAGGGGAGAGGGGGGGACTCCCTGGAACACGCGAGACAACCATGAGGGAGGAAATGAGGTGAGGGGAGCTATGACGTCATCAACTTCCGTCCTGAGGCATGACTATTCTTTCTACTTAGACTGTTCTTGCCTGTTAGCTATTTAATGTGTGAAAGCTGTACAGTCTATTGTTACCAGTATCCTTAGACATTGTTTAGTTTTATATTTTAGTTTGAGTGTAGGCTACCATTTAACTGGCATAAATATAATTATATTAATCAAGGCTGTAGCCATCAAATAATTTCACGGGGTGGGGGGGGGGGGGCATCCCCCAATTGATGGAGGCTAGGATAAATTCTAAGTATTAAACTCCTCTAGAAGCATATTTTATGGCAACATAACATCATAACTGCCATAGGCTGGAAAAACAATCAAAATATTAAACACCTCTAAAGCTCTCTAAAGTATTTTTATGGCAACCCAACACCATAGCTGCCGAAGGCTAGAAAAAATTATAATTATTAAACACCTCTAGATGCTCTCTGAAGTGCTTTTTATGGTAACACAGCCCCCTAATTTTTACTTTTACATTAATTTTGGTATTGTTTAAACCATAAATAAAGCAATATATATTGTTCATAAAATTTCCCGACTATGGTCTTGATATTAATCAACTTTTATGTGAATTTTACTGTGTACAAAATGTCTAAGCCTCGTTCATTTCCAAGTAAAGTATTCAAAAGAAGAAAACGATCCAGAGATTTAAAGAGATGGAGAATCCAGAAAGAAGAATCATAATTAACCGGAAACAAATTTGAATCACTTAAAATCTAACTGTAGTATGAAAATATTAAAACTAATATTTGTATTTTGTGTTTGTTAAAGAAGTATATGTAGGCGTATTTTATTTGTTTATTTTCTAAAAAAATTCTATGAATATGCCAAAAATGTGTCAAATATATTTATGTTGATAAATAAATTGTAAAAAAAATGTACAGTCTTGTACATGAAATGTGGCCGCATTAAATAGGTTCCAAACGGAAATGATGGCAAGTTTTTGTAATCGAGTGTGTTGGCTACCTAAAGTTTAAAATAGTCCTTAGATATACACCAAATATAAGGTGATGATTGTATTATAATATAATTTATAAGTTATGGGTTAGTGATTATAAGCCCTAATCAGTATGCATGCTGAGTAAATTACATGTTTTCCTGGTTTGTTAGTGAGCGGGAGGTCAAGGTTTGAATTCCAACTTGGTGTAATCTACTAAAGCTTCTTTTAGTAACAGCTTCCCACGCTTCCTCCATACAAACGCGGTACTTTTCCTCTCTATTCTACTTTACTCACTCTTACCCTATTATAATAACTAAATGCGAATAGCTTAGATGAATGGTAAGACGTTCTGTAATAAATAAATAACTATGTAAAATATATATATATATATATATATATATATATTTAATAGTTTTTAGGACTTGCGCCCAAGAAAGTGAAGACTTTACACCAATTGCAGGAACCTCCAATTCCAAAGATATGCAGGCAGACACATACTTTTTTGATGAAGATGACGAATTGGAGGATTTACTGCCGAATGTGGAACATCCTTCACTTGTTTGTGAAAACACTATTTCAAAATATGAATATAGTAATGAAAATACCTTACCACCACTTTTCATAGAAAATATTGAAAGGTTGAAAGAACACAGGATTCTTCCACTACGGGTCACCGAATTATTGATGTAATGCCTTTTTATAAACAGATCATTAAATTAGATGAACACTCCAAATCATGTACGTTAGGTCACTATAAACTAGAAAAGGAAATAAGAAATGGGCTTGAATTTACTCTGGTTTATTTTTGTGACAATTGTGATGGTAAGCAATGCATTGCCTCAAAACAACTCGTAAAAATTAACTATTTGTTGGGAGAAGAACGCATTGAACTATAAATACAATTGAAAATATTTATGAAGCTAACCTATAGATTCTAGAAGCATCTAATTAAAATAAATCCATATAAGTATAACTCCAAATAAATGAGAGAGGCATCCATTTTTTTATCTGGGGGTGGGAAGCTCCAAATAGCTTTTAGAGAAATCTTATTTAAAAAAAATATCAGACGATGATATGGGAGGGAGCTTGGTAAAATCCTAGTGGCCCCCCTGATGGAAATGTCTAGGCACACCACTGGCTTAACGAAAGGGTAAATTTGATGGACCAAGATAGAATGGAACAGGCATGTTGTAGTAGGTGTCTAGATTAGTAATATATTTTTAAAAATACTAACATACAATAAATGTGTTTCAAAGAGTAAAAGCTAAAGCGTCTTAGTTCAAGTGTTTGTATTCAAGGTTACGAAGCATAGTATAAACTTTGTCATATTAAAATGTTTAGTTTATAAACTAGGAAGTATCAAGTCTACTTCCTCGCTAAGCAAGTGTTTGTGTTAGAGAGAGTATACAATGTTAGCTACACATGAATTGACAGACAGCCCTCAGTGAGCAGTTTTCTGGTTGCTGAGTAGTATCCAAACACATACCAGGGTAAACACTCTTTTACTTACTAATATCAAGATAAAGTATTGTAATCTTGAAAAAAAAAAAAATTCACGATATTGATGAATTTTTACTTTTTTATAAACTCGAACTCAAAAAACTAGTTTTCACAATTCTGTTTGTCCCATGTCTATCTGTCAACCTGTCCCTGGCCACGGATCGGATACGGTTTGATTGATTTCTTCAAACTTGATAAGTTATAGGGCAATATCTCAACAAGTTTATTTTATTTTGACCCTAGCCTTCAAATTAAGGATAGTTTACAAATGAGAGATTTTTTAATGCATTTTTTTTTCAAAACTGGATCTAAAGATTCTGATTAAAATGCAAACCTAGGGAGTAATTGATCTCACAAATAACGTAGAGGCTATTTGGTTTTTGGTCAGTAAAATTTTGAAGTGTGATGAGTGATTTTTCAAAAACTTGAAATATTTTAAAAAGATAGTTGATGTAGGTATCTTGAACTTGTTTGAGATTAAAACAACACACTGCTGCTGGCAACAGATATATTAGCCTATATCAAGTAATATTTTGTCAATAAGTGATTTAACAATGTTACTTGTAATTAATTGCGAGGTATATATCCAAAGTAATATTTTGTTAGGACGTGAATTAAGAGTGTTACTTGTAATGAATTGTGAGAGATAGAGCTAGAGTAATATTTTGTCAGTAGGTGATATGAGTGTTATTTGTAGTTAATTGTGAGGGATATACCACAAGTAATATTTTCAGTGTGGCCACTCACCAGTAAAATTATTGGGAAAAATCCCGGGAAATGTTCTTGAAAATTTGCCATCATTTGAGAATTTAAAGGCGAGGACCACTATAAATAGTTTTTGGACATACACATTTAAACATTTGCCATGGGGAAAACCACTTTAAATATATTCTGGAAAAATTAAATTAATAATATTATAGGTAAGGAAAACTATAATTAGCGTTTAGGGGTATCCAAATATCAAAACAGTTCTAGGGGAGGATCACTCCAAATATCTCGGAAGGAGTCTAATTTTCAAAATATTACTGGACAAGGACCTTTCAAAATGGATTCTAGGGGTATTCAATTTTCACAAAATATATGGTGTTGAGTCCCTGGATCTCCTATTAATTGGAAGAAAGTTCCTTTTAAAAAAAATGTATACACCCCTACACAAATAAAGTTCCACCGCCACTGGGTGAAGCACCTTTTGTAAATGTATAGGCCTATGCATACTACTGTTTATCTTGCCTAATCTCCACTTGTATTTGAGCACACATCACACGTGCAATAATGGCCTTTTGATCCGGACCTTTAAAAAATATACGTTGAGAATGTAGAGTAATATCATGGATATACCCTCGTTTTCAGTGGGGAGAGAAAGGTCTTGTCTATGGTGGATCGTGGCAAAGTCTCCCAACAGGAGATGGTCAGCATTTTTATTATGCATGGACTCATCTAATAAATGTGTGTAGTACTGCAATCTATGGTGGTAGAACCGAGGGGGGGGGGGCAAGAGGGGCCTCATTCCCCTGAAAATAATCTCAGCTGGAATAAATCCCACCCCCCTAAATATATTTTTTTATTATTTAGCACCGCGTCTTACTACCCGTTCGGGTTATACGCTTAAATATATTTTAAATCCTCTGATACTATCGAAAATGAAGTTGAAAGATCTTGCATTAACCTCAAAATAACTTCTATATACATTCAATTATCAAAAATTTTCCAGAGAAGACCAAGTAAACTGGTTGAGGACTATTAAAAATAGCTTCTGGAGGTATCCAAACTTTTAAAAAATTTTGAAGGATGCTACTCAAAATAGGTTCTAGGAACATCCAAAGTTCTAAATAATTTTGAGGGGGGACTACTCTAAATATCTTTTAAAAGAGTATAATTTCAAAAAAGTGGGAAAGGACCACTCCAAATTAGGGACAGAGAAAACGATAAGTGGAGTGTATAGAGGGGTGATTGCCCTTCTTGGAATAAATTAGCCCTTCTAGATGTAATTCACACCTTCTGATATCCTCAAATATGAAGCTAAATTACTTGAATAAAACGGCAAATAACTTCTTAAGACATTTAATTTTCAAAAATGCGCCAAGTGATTGGGGTGATGACGACCCCTGCAAATAGTTTCTAGAGACATCAATTTGCTGGAAGGGAAGCACTCCAAATAGATTATGCATGCATATAATTTTCAAAAATATCCCAGGTGACAACGCTAAATACATTCAATTAAAAAATAATCCAGGTGAGAATCTTTCCAAATAAAGTAATATTTAATCAGGAGATAACGTTAGTTAATAAAGCTACTTGTGAGTGATGTGGTTAGAGAATTGTGTATATTTTTGTTGATTATTTTATTGTAATAAAAATAATAACTTTAATATTTGTATTAATTCCTTGTATTTTCTTCTTAGAGAACATACCTTTCCTGCTATTATTTTACAATAATTTGGTTAACATTTTCGCTGTATATTATGAATATGATTGGTGTACTTACCAACATTTAATTGTTTTTATTTGTACATTAAACAGAAGGTACATTGTTTATTTAATGTTAAGTAAAGCGCACTATTTTAATTGATTGTCATTGTTAATGTAACTAAATATATAGTGGAAAAAGAACACCTGGATACAAATATAGAACACCTAGCTTTAGGCTTAGCGAGTTCTTTATTCGCTATGTATTAACTTGTGGTCCACTATTATATGGATCCATCTCAACGTTTGTCTGCCAGTTGTTTTTTTGTCGACCAGTTGGCTGTCTATCACTTTGTTGTTCTATGTACAACATATAATTTTGTTTACAAATATAACTTTAGTACTTAAGCCTAGAAATTTAAATCATATCATTAATGGCAATCAGTCCTAGTTAAATATAATTGTGTCCAAAAAATATCAAGATCATTACACTTATTGTATTTCGTTGAATATCATATTTTAAAAATGTTTATCTTAAATTAAAAAACCTTTAGTTGATGTCATTTTTATCCCACATATTCCAAAGAGTGTATTTAATTTTGTATATTAACTTGTTGGAATATGTAATCATCTTTACAAACCTCACAGTGAATTTGTTCTCAATAGCATTAAAAGTCATATATTTATTCGAGTTTCCCTGGGGAAGATCCAGGTGGGGTTGGGTGCAACCGTCCCCTCCTTCATAGAAAATAATCATAAATATCGAAACCAATACTTTAAAGTTGTAAAGAATGACTGACTAACACCTTCCTCATCCTATCTCCTACACAACCTAATCAAAATTAGGCAACATCTCTTTCAACTTAGCTCTAGAGCAAAGAAAGGAGAGTAAAACTAAAATGTTCTAGTATTAATATTAAGTTTAGTATTAAAATACATATTTTTTCTTTTATTACTAAAACAATTTAGACCTATGTACAGTATATATTTATTATTTTTATTTTGACGGCGACTTTTTGTTTTAAGTTATTTTTGTATTAAAATTACAAATTGGTTAATCTAAATTGTGTTCTTTCTTAAAGTATTATTATTATTATATTAATTGTTAATTTCAACTAGTTTTTTAAACTCGCAATATTATAATTAAAATATTATAAATTAAAATCTTTATTAATAAAAATTATTAAATTTATCCTTGAAGGAGCCTTGTAAAAATCAATTTACCTCTACAACTAGCCCTGGATCCACCATTGAGCTAGGCGTAGTTAAAAGTATTTGTCCTTCTAACGATAGCATTGTATTCCACCGAACCCCCTGTAAACATTTCCTGTTAGGCTACTAATCCCTCTTTCCTTACTTTTATTTGTACTCAAAGTGAGAAGTTAAGTGAGAGTGAGAGGTAATGATACTGTCTCCCTCTTTAACCGGGCCGTCACGAGCACGACAACCCGATAGTACTACACTCTATCGGAATATATCTGTCCCTAGCAGCTTGTGCACAACGTTAAAGGTAAAAGACTTGAAAACCTCAGTGGTAGCCTAGTGGTATAGTTGTCTAGTACACTATTGCAATTTGTCATCCATGATGGATAAGCTTTAACCTTATCATTTAGACAATTAATTGATCTTGTGTTTACCCCAAATATTTAATAAATATTATCATATCTGTATGGTTGACAAACACATATGTTGGACACAGGAAAATATTTTGAGATATTGTCCAAACCACATGTAGCACATTATGAACTTTGTGTCTGGGAAGTAACATATGTAGCACGTTTATAGACTTTATAGACTCGACCGATACAAAGTAATACATATTGAAGATCTTTGTGGAAATGATAGAAATAAATGTAACTTAACCAAGTGGTGTACCCGTTCTGCTACATATAATATATAAAGTGGTTTTGTCAATGTTTTTTAGCAAAAAAGATGAGAAAGCTACCAATCTCAATTTACAGGTTTCCATATTCTTAATCTACACTAAAAAACTGAATAAATTGACACCTCACACGTCTTAACCGCAGAAATGGTACTATATATTCATCTCTCTGATAGATTGAATAAATTGCAAACTTTTAGAAATCCACATTTATTTAAGAAGTGGTTAGATATCTTTTAATATTGCTTACGCCAAAATAAAGGTGAAAGTTCCGACCAGTTAAAAAGTTTAGATTTTAATTCTAAAGTCTTTTTAATGTGTGATATCTTCGAAACTTTTGTTTTAATCTTAGAAGCACATATTTACAAGCAAAGCGTAGTTTTTAAAACTTTAAACTCAACACTCAAACTTTCTAACCAGTCAGAGTAAACTTCTTATATACCTAATTTTCGCCAACATTTTGTTGAAAACTATATTTACAAATAACAAACTTATTCTTAAATATTCCGGGGTTTCTAAACGTCTCAGTACTTTCCCATGTAGTGCCTCAACTTTGAATATCCTCAACTGGGATAGTTTTTTTAACACATCTTTAGTAAATCACTTTTTTTAATGAAAATAAAAAATTAATTGTTTTAAAACCATACATATCTCGTAATTTTTCTATAAAAATCTATTAACATAATTTTCTAAAAAGGTGTTTAATCAAAGCTACCTCTGTTGAAATTTATAGCACACTCTAGCGCCAGTACACAAAAATAGTGATTATATATCCTGTGGAGATAAGGTTAAAAGTATGAATTTAAATAAAAGGACTTAATACAATCGTTTGAAAAAAGAATTAGAATCCTAATCTTTGGAAAATTAGTTTTCCAAACGTTAATATAAGCTTTCACACTAATCCTAAACCAACTTAAACTAACAATATTCTAACTTCTTCCACCCTAACCCGATTATAAAAATTACATTTAAGAGATTAGGGACTACTTTTAATCAGTTTTAACCAAATTTAAATAAGACAAGCGAATCATATAAAAACAAAAACCTAACAAGCTTTGCCGCTCCTCCAACTACTGTAGTAAAAAATACAAAACTGTAGCTAACGTAGCCGAACTGGAGTAAAGGAGTTTATGGTATACGGGGGCACCCCCATTAATCACGATTTTAATGGTTCCTGTTGATGGGGAGGTAGGGAGGTGGGGGGGAAGGGTTGGAGCACGCGATGTTGGTAGAGGAGGGGGGCGGGTGTAGAGCATCTGTTTTTTTAAACATGGTGCAATTTGCATAATGGGTGAGGGTTTGTGTCTCCTGGGATGCTGAGGGGATGGGGGGTTGAAGCACCTGGCTGCCTGAGAGATGTGAGGGGGGAGGGGGGAGGACACAACTTGGTTCTCCCTCTCTCTCTCTCTCTCATCAGAGGTGATGGTTCAGGGTTGAGTGTTCTCTCTTCCGACGAGCCGGCGAGTTTTTTTCTCCTGGAAAGCTACGGGTCTCGAAGTATGCACTCTACCTCCACGCAAATGCGGGTTCACTTCCCAATTCCTATCTCCCTCAAACCCTGAGAAGCTGCTGGCTTCTAGACTCTGGGATTATATACAGGTAAATGATGTGCTTAATGACCGGCAGTATGGGTTTCGTCCCGGAAGAGGAACGGTGGATGCTTTGGAGAGGGTCCTTCGCGACGTCTCCGAGAGCGACTGCCGGTACGTGTTGGCCATCTACTTGGACATCTCGGGCGCCTTCGACAGCGCCTGGTGGCCGGGGATCCTGGAGAAGCTGAGGAGAACGGGATGTCCGAAGAACCTGTACGAGGTGGTCAGGGACTACTTCAGGCGTAGGACTACTGGGCTGTACCTGGAGCAGACGGAGTCCGTGAAGGTCCTGACTCAGGGCTGCCCTCAGGGGTCGGTGCTGGGTCCGGCCCTGTGGCTACTAATCTTTGATGACTTTTTGAGATTACAGTTCAAAGATGGTGTCAGCTGCTACGCCTACGCAGACGACGGTCTTCTACTAGTCAGAGGGAACACGCGGATTGAAGTGGAGGCGAGGGCGGAACACGCGTTGAGGACGGTGATTGAGTGGGGGGCTGAGGCCCGCCTTACCTTCTCGAGAGAAAAGACGAAGATGACGCTATTGAAAGGGAGACTTTCAGCGATGAGACATCCGACGGTGCGAATGGGCGGTGCTCATATCGCCTACGTTAGGGTAAACAGGTACCTGGGTGTGCTATTGGATGAGGGATTGCTCTTTAATGATCACTTTAGGATGATTGCTGGTACGGCGAAGGCGGCGTTCGGGAGGCTCATCCGAGTCTCGAGGACCTCTTGGGGACTGGACTTCACGACTCTGCGGAGGATGTACAGGGCCCTGGTGGAGTCGGTGCTGACCTACGGGTGCGTGGTGTGGCGGCACCGGATGGAGGTCAACAGCAGCAGGATCATCCTACTTAGGGCACAGAGGTTTGCACTGCTAGCGGTTACGAAAGGATACAGTACAGTTTCTCACGATGCTTTGCCTGTTGTTGCAGGGGTGTTGCCGATCGACCTTCTCGTTAGGGAGAGGGCTGGGCGTTACTGGGCCAAGAAGAACGGACTCGACTTGGAGGAAGAGAGGAGGAACTCCAGAAGAGACTCCCTTGCTGTCTGGCAAGCGAGATGGGACGGGTCCGTTAAAGGCAGGGAAACTTATCGGTACTGGCCTTCTGTGCAGGAGAGGATGGAGAGTGGCTGGGTTAGCACCAACTACTATGTGACGCAGTTCCTCACCGGACATGGGAACTTCAACGGGAAGCTTCACGGCTTCGCGCTGAAGGAGAACCCGGACTGTGAGGCGTGTGGAGCCTACGAGGATGCGGAGCACGTGCTGCTGTCGTGTGAGCGGTTCGAGGGGGACAGAATAATCCTTAGGCTAGAGGTGGGGGATCAGCTGCAGAGGACGGAGATGGTGAGAGATGCCAGGAGCTACGCGTGCTTCCTGAGGTATGCGATGGCGATTGGGAAGAAGAAGGAGCGGCGGATTGGAGGTATAATAGGTTAAGAACACTAATGTATTTTTCCATTTCAGGTTGTGTATACCGTGTATTATTAGAATAGACATGTGCGTTAGGGGTAGGTTGACGATAGCGTGCTGTTCGTGATGGGGGAGGGGTTAAGGGGTGATACAGGATAGGGCGGTAGGCTCGAGTCTTGCTCTTGTTTGAGGATTTGGTAGGGCTTTATTTTTCAAAAATTTAAATTGCAATCTTAGAATTGCTTGCACTCTTTGGATTTAAATTCATTGCACGGAGGCGGTCCTTCAGAAGGGCCGGGGTGGGTACCTCCACGAGGTCCCCGCTGGGCAACGTAGGGTAAAGACTTAGTGTCGATCCCTACGGCTGAATCCCACCTCCCCCATGTGGCGAACACCAGCTGCAGGGGGCCCTCCTACTCTCGGATACGGGTGAATGCGTATACGAGGGGTTTTCCTGGGCTCGTTGAAGCGTAACTTGCCCCTTGAAGCCGTGGTTGCGCTGCGAAAAGACTCTGACTTGTGTGCGGCGTAGCGGAAAGAGGTCCCAATTGGGCGATAGAGGGAATCCTGATGGTCAAGATTGGGAATTAAGGATATGACAAGTATTATTCCCTGCTGAGATGAGCGGGGGAGACTGCAAATGCGGGTTCATTCCCAAGGGTTGTCTCACGGCCTGGCGGATCCACTCTACCTCCACGCAAATGCGGGTTCATTCCCAAGGGTTGTCTCACGGCCTGGCGGATCCACTCTACCTTCACGCAAATGCGGGTTCACTTCCCAATTCCTATCTCCCTCAAACCCTGATGGTCAAGATTGGGAATTAAGGATATGACAAGTATTATTCCCTGCTGAGATGAGCGGGGGAGACTGCAAATGCGGGTTCATTCCCAAGGGTTGTCTCACGGCCTGGCGGATCCACTCTACCTCCACGCAAATGCGGGTTCATTCCCAAGGGTTGTCTCACGGCCTGGCGGATCCACTCTACCTTCACGCAAATGCGGGTTCACTTCCCAATTCCTATCTCCCTCAAACCCTGATGGTCAAGATTGGGAATTAAGGATATGACAAGTATTATTCCCTGCTGAGATGAGCGGGGGAGACTGCAAATGCGGGTTCATTCCCACCATGATACATTTTACTACCATTTCGAGAATAGAATCCATCATTTAAAAAACTATTCACAATATACACATACACCTACACCTACACATGCACATACACATACACACGAGGTGAATAATACTTCTTCATCTGAGTTACTGTTGTTAGATTATTGCATATCCATTGTTTCAGCTGGGGTTTATAAATTTTCTTCTAAAATATCTGTATTTAGTGGTCATAAGACAGAATTTAAGTATCCACTTTGGGCAATTTCTTATAGGCATTTGCAAATAGTCCAATGTTTTGATATTGGGCGACTGTTCGCCCAGGATGTGTTTTTAGCCACTTTGACACCTCTTGATTGTAATGCGTTTTCATAGGGCTTTAAAATGCCACATCTAAGGGTTGGAGTTTATGTGTGCAATAGGATGGTCGATAAAAACTGAATGAGCACATTTAAGCACATTGACATGTTTGTGGCTCGAGTGACCATCAACAATCAGTAGCACTTTATCCTTCTTACTTGTCTTAACAAAGTTAGTGAAATGTTGCAGCCATATAAAAAATACATCTCCACTCATCATCCACTCTCTTGAGCAATACCAAGATTTCCTAAAGGGGCTCCATCTATGAATTCGTTCTTCCCATTTTTACCGGGAAATATCAAAGCAGAAGGGGCAAAGTTACCTGCGGGATTCATGCAAACGGCCATTGTAATTCAGCACTTGTAAATGCGCCCACTTGTTTTTTCGGTTGTTGCAAAAACCTCTTGAGGAACCTGAACAATCGATAAGGCAGACTCGTCCATATTGTATATTCCTTCTTTAGTTAAAATGTCTTCATAAACTGTGAAAATATGTGTAACTTTTGGCTTAGTAAAGCCCATTTCACGAACTGCAGAAGTAACTTCTGGCTTCCTTAGAGACATGTCTGGATTGCGGTGCCAAAATCCTTTTAGCCAATCCCAACCAGCCTTTTTTTTCTCGTGATATAATCTGTGAAGCCATTTACTTTGCTCCGCAACTATATATGCAAGTTTTATAACATATTTGCATGTCATACCAAACAACCGAGATTCTAGCAGTTGTAAATGCTTAACCAATTCTTGTTATAATTCTCGGTCAAATGTGGACTTGAATCTACCCAAACCCTTGCTAACACCATGAATCTGCTTGTTTTTATTTCTGGCCCACCTTCTTAAAGTTGCTTGTGGTACCCCAAACAGTTTAGATGCCTGAAGCCAACTCATTTCCTCATTATTTACCACATAAATAGCCCGTTGCGTAGCTTTCTCTTCCCATGACTACCTTTCTGTCTTTCTGACACAAGTCCCAACCATCTGCGCACAAAACATTTACATTTAATATTACAAATAATTTAAATAGCTATTGAACTAAACTTTTAAAAATTACGCCTGGACACGGGAATCGAACCCGGGACCAGGTGTCATTTTTAGATTTTCAGAATATAATATATGCGGCTAAAACTGTAACTAACAAAAAATAACTTTTCTATTTAATTTAAATGACCTAAAATATTTAATTTACATTTAAGTTAATGCGTGAAGGCCATACTTTACCAGAGGATAACGTGTGTGTAATGTACTTAGAGTAGATCAAAAATAAAAAGAAGAGGTTTCTAGTGAGAGTTATTTGCACCAACTAATAACATTAGTAGTTGGCTTCTTCAAAAGATAGCATAAACTATTTAACACATTAAAAATATAATTAGTTGAACAAATTACATATTTAAAATATTAAAAATATAAATTGGTGAACTAAATACAGTAAAAAAGATTTATTTTAGAACATTAACGATTTAAATAATTAAGATGCTACTTAGGGTAAAATGACACACTATGCCATTTTATCCTTAACAGTGGTATACCATTTTACTCAACATTGATTTAATAAAATATTGTACCAAGAAAGTTAATTAATTTATGGTCCACTATACGCCATAAATACCGCATATCACAATAGAAGTATCACTCACTATATTTACAGTAAAATTACTTACCATTCAATGTATTTGTTAACAATGAAAGATGCCCAAAATATTTTTTGCTAAACAACTTTTCACTTTTTCTTTAATAACTTACAAAACACCTTCTCTACAGGTCAGCCATTTACAGAATAGCAATGATGCCAACTAAGGAATATCTCAATCCTCTTAATTTGAAAACAAACGGCAGTGTTTGTGATGAAATGCACCTATGCTAATTTATCTGAGTAAGCCCCTATGCCATTTTAAATACTTTTCCCCTATATAACTATAATTGATAAGTTAAAAATAAATTCAATATTCAAATAATGGGACATTATGACTGTATTGACTCAAAAACTTACATAAAGTGAGTGATGTAATATTCATTACTTTTTGCTTCGTAAATAATGTGATTATTTTATTCCATAGTGACATTGAAAGTAGTTTTGGGAATGTTTAGAAATGTCTTTACACCACTGAAACGTATAAGACTATGATTTTTGTTCATATTTACGTAAATAGACAATTTTTACTTTCTCTTGGCCCTTTGAAGAGAGAAGTATTGTGATCGTAAAAGAATTGAACTCCAAATTTTGATAAATGTCAATCCCCTTGAAACAGAAAAAATGTTTTTTGCGATGCCGTCTGCCTGTGTATCTATATATATAGGCCTAGAGCCGACCCCATTTTACTGATCAGGCTAAAACTTAGTATCAAGGGTTTCCATTAGGTTCCCCCGAGGGGTTTTTGGAATAAGATATCCAACCCTAAAATTAAGGATACTAAAGGTAAAAAAGAGATAAGACAAGTTATCTCGAAATCCGCTGCAACAATTTTTATTAAATTTTGTATCTGGGAATTGTTTATCGTTATAAACAAATGGCCGTTCTAATCATCCCCTGAACATCACTTTAAGGTTACTTTACATAAGCAGATATTGCCATTTTTAATCATATCTTTGCAAGTATTTGAGACACGAAATAATTCATTATTGTAAGGTTGTAACAAAATTAAAATTAAAAAAACTTTTCTTGAAAAACATTTTTAAAAAACAATAGAGTGCTGTTCATAAATTACGTAAGGCTTTTTAAATATTATTTTAAAGCCTCCCACCCCCAAATCCACCCGACGTAAAGGATCGTAAGATTTTTTGTTCCCACCTTCCAATCTTACTTTTTTATTTTTACAATTTGGTAAACTATATTATTCTATATATAAGGATTGGTGATATGAAATAATAGAATACTTATCGCAGTCAAATTAGGTGTAACACATCATAAATAATTGACAGTTTATATTTATATGAATATAGGCCAGCGCCATCTCTCATTGCTAGGCGCAACCTTTTTGAAAGCGCGTCTGAAGAAGTGTTTTTTAGATTTGGTTTCACATAACATTTATAAAATCCTTAGTTAACGTGGATTCCGCCCACACCCACCCCTATTCTGTAAGAAAACGTAAGAAAATACTGATCACCCCACCCCACCCTAAAAATCGTTACGTAATTTATAGCTTCCACGCTATTGGCAATTTTTTTAAGTGTCTCGGAAATTGAGAGTTGGTTATTATGATTTTGATAAACAATATGTTTCTGTAAATTATGAATCATAAGCAATACGTTTCTTAAATGTATGCCTCTTGGTGGAATGTGCTGCATTTTTTTCTATCACAATTCTGTGGTGCAACATTCCATTTATTTATTGAGGTAGGCCTAGCTATTAGCCCTAATAACATGGAAACTAGTTAATATTATACAACTTATAAACTAGTTTGTAGTTTAGTCTTTATTAAAACATTATTTCTCACTTAGTGGATAGCAAAACTGATATCATAGAAGAATGATCTATTGGAAACATTTATCTACAGTTAATTTTGGCTAAGTAGTCCCTTTCAACTGCTATTTAAAAATAATATATCTAAATATTAGAAGTATAAAGCACAAATATGAGGATTTTTTATATTTTCTCTCTTATATTAAACTAAATATTGATTTAATAATATTAACATGAGTCTGGATATACGGGGATGAGACATTATTGCTTTCAATTCCAAACTACAGGGCCAATTTTACCCGTAGATAAAGTAAATTAGGTGGGGGAGTTTGTGGTTTTGTTGGAAGAGCTTAATGGTTTCAAACATGGACTTTTGAAATTTTGAGTAAATTTTCCTTGTTGGCCCTAAAGCAGAGATAGGACCGAATTTTGTGAAATTCTACCTGTAAGAGATTAAAAGGGGAGGGTTCATAAGTTTTCAAAATTCACTGACCATGCATTTTTTGATTTACTGGACATAGAGCCTTGAAAATTAAAATGAATGTTTCTTTATAGAATTGGGTGAGAGGTTTTTTCTTAGGGTTTTTCAAATTTCTTAGCCTAAAGGGATTAAAGGGGCAAAAAAAGGTGTGGGGGGGGGGGGGGAATTCTACGTCCTATAATTAAGATAAATTTTGATATATGGGGGTTTATCAGGTTGCAAAATACTAATATGAGATTAATTAATTATATACTACTTCAACACGATGGGTCTCGAGGTGCGTTGGAGAAAAGTGGGCGGGGTGTTCAAGACTATTAACACTAATATAAATAGCTACTTTTCAGAATGGTAGAAGATTGAAATTTTGCAGACAGCTATTTGGAACACTCCAAATAATTATAAACGTATGAACATTTTTATATAATAAGTGGGACACTGGAAAATAGTGGAGGGGACATAAACAGAATAAAAACCTTTTATGTGTGCTAGAAAATTTAAATTTTACAGCCGGTTAGGAGGACAATTCTAAATACCAAATAAGTCTTAAAAATTGAAACTTCAACATCTTATTTAGAAAAATGAGGTTTAAAATTTCCAAAACAATAAAAATCACCTGGCCTTTAACAAGCAGGTGCTACGGCTAGAAACCCGCCCCTACCAATAGCTCCGACCATGGCATATGGCTGCTCCCCCAATCCAACACCTCTAGGAGGGCCTTAAAACTGACCGGGCGTAGGAGCGGAGCCTGTTATTTCAAACTGGTCATGCTATACAAACTGATTTCATCAGCTAGAGGTGACTTATACCTCCCCATTGGCTGTTCTTATTACTATGTCTTTAATGTACACAACAATAAATATCTCCTATATTCCAATGCATTACCTTACACGATCTTTATTCACGCAAACGAAATAGTTATTAATTATTTAAACAATTTAATTTAGATTAGTAAGTTTTAATGCTGCCACTAGGATGGTCTTGCCTTTGTAACTGAACCGTGCTCACATGGTAGCACAGTTCCTGTGCTAGAGGTAGATACCGGTCGCATTAGTATTCTCTGGACATTGCTTTGGCTTTTCGTTAGTCTCGGTGGCTCACTGGTAGCACAGTTCTTGGCTAAGTAGGTAACAGTCGCATAGTATTCGTGGGACATTTGCTTGCGTTAGCTCGTGGCTCACAGGTAGCACAGTTTTCTGTGCTAAGTAAGGTAACCAGTCGCATTAGTATTCCGTGGACATTTGCTTGCGTTTAGTCTCGGTGGCTCACATGTACAAGTTTTCTGTGGCAGAGTAAGTAACAGTCGCATAGTATTCCGTGGACATTGCTTTGGACTTTGCGTTAGTCTCGTGCTCACTGTACACAGTTTTCTGTGTAGAGTAAGGTAACCAGTCGCATTAGTATTCTCGTGGGACATTGCTTTGACTTTCGTTGTCTCGTGCTCACTTGTAGCACTTTCTGTGGCTAGGTAAGGTAACAGGTCGCATTAGTATCTCGTGGACATTTGCTTCGTTAGTCCGTGCTCACTTGGTACACAGTTCTATGGCTAGAGAAGGTAACCAGTCGCATTAGTATTCTCGTGGGACATTTGCTTGCGTTTAGTCTCGTGCTCAATGGGACACAGTTTTCTGTGCTAGAGTAAGTAACCAGTCGCATATATCTCGTGGGACATTGCATGCGTTTAGTCTCGGTGGCTCACATGTAGCACAGTTTTCTGTGCTAGAGGTAAGGTAACCAGTCGCATTTAATTCTCGTGGGACATTGCTTGCGTTTTAGTCTCGGTGGCTCACATGGTAGCACAGTTTTCTGTGGCTAGAGGTAAGGTAACCAGGTCGCATTAGTATTCTCGTGGGACATTTGCTTGCGTTTAGTCTCGGTGGCTCACATGGTAGCACAGTTTTCTATGGCTAGAGGTAAGGTAACCAGGTCGCATTAGTATTCTCGTGGGACATTTGCTTGCGTTTAGTCTCGGTGGCTCACATGGTAGCACAGTTTTCTGTGGCTAGAGGTAAGGTAACCAGGTCGCATTAGTATTCTCGTGGGACATTTGCTTGCGTTTAGTCTCGGTGGCTCACATGGTAGCAATGTTTTCTGTGGCTAGAGGTAAGGTAACCAGGTCGCATTAGTATTCTCGTGGGACATTTGCTTTGGACTTTGCGTTTAGTCTCGGTGGCTCACATGGTAGCACAGTTTTCTGTGGCTAGAGGTAAGGTAACCAGGTCGCATTAGTATTCTCGTGGGACATTTGCTTGCGTTTAGTCTCGGTGGCTCACATGGTAGCAATGTTTTCTGTGGCTAGAGGTAAGGTAACAGCCATGTTCGCATGTTGTATCTCTGCTCGTGGGACATTTTCTTGTAGGGAACTTTTGCGTGGACATTTGCTTCGGTGGGCTCACATGGTAGCACAGTTTTCTGTGGCTAGAGGTAAGGTAACCAGGTCGCATTAGTATTCTCGTGGGACATTTGCTTGCGTTTAGTCTCGGTGGCTCACATGGTAGCACAGTTTTCTGTGGCTAGAGTAAGGTAACCAGGTCGCATTAGTATTCTCGTGGGACATTTGCTTGCGTTTAGTCTCGGTGGCTCACTTGGTAGCACAGTTTTCTGTGGCTAGAGGTAAGTAACCAGGTCGCATTAGTATTCTCGTGGGACATTTGCTTGCGTTTAGTCTCGGTGGCTCACTTGGTAGCACAGTTTTCTGTGGCTAGAGGTAAGGTAACCAGGTCGCATTAGTATTCTCGTGGGACATTTGCTTGCGTTTAGTCTCGGTGGCTACTTGGTAGCACAGTTTCTGTGGCTAGAGTAAGGTAACCAGGTCGCATTAGTATTCTCGTGGGACATTTGCTTGCGTTTAGTCTCGGTGGCTCACTTGGTAGCACAGTTTTCTGTGGCTAGAGGTAAGGTAACCAGGTCGCATTAGTATTCTCGTGGGACATTTGCTGCGTTTAGTCTCGGTGGCTCACATGGTAGCACAGTTTTCTGTGGCTAGAGGTAAGATAACCAGGTCACATTAGTATTCTCGTGGGACATTTGCTTGCGTTTAGTCTCGGTGGCTCACTTGGGAGCACAGTTTTCTGTGGCTAGAGTAAGGTAACCAGGTCGCATTAGTATTCTCGTGGGACATTTGCTAGCGTTTAGTCTCGGTGGCTCACTTGGCAGAATTTTCTGTGGCTAGGAGTACCAGGTCGCTAGTCTGATGTAGCGTTAGCTCGGCCAGGGAAATCATTTTTGCGTTGGATAGGGCTGCAAGTGATCCCACGCTTTGCACTGACCTAACTGGCCTCAATCAGACTGCTGGACTCTTACGAGAAATATATTTATCTAATTACTAATTACTCGAAATTACGCCAAAATATTTTTCTTTTGGATGTAGAACACATTGATAATAGGATTAGGATTCCATTCAATAAGCTCTGGACCAAAAAATAAAGAGTTTTGCTTAATCGAATATCGAGATTAAATTGGTAGCCGGTAAAAATAATATCAGTTATTTTTGATTTTGATTTGTGTTTATTAGCCCTAATTATTAATCATGCATCAATATGTTTTAATTTTTTTTGATGTCGCGATAAAATATCAATAAATTGCTATTACATTTAAATAACCTGAACTAGTACATTTAACATAAAACAAAATCGTGTGTTACAAGTTAAAATAAATATTCATAACAGTTATGATAAATTTATTACAATGATAGTGAATGGCTTGCTCCTCATCTTATGTTATATTTACTTGTTGACTTAAATAAGTTATCACATTAAACAAATCACTTTGAAAACATGCTTAAGTCACTTCTAACAATTTTCATAAAGCCCTAACAGCTAAATCAAATTGATCCGAAAAAGAGGTAATATTTTTCTCGGACGTTCAAAATAAATTGACGGTCAAACTTAATCTATAATTATCGGGAGAGTAGGCCTAGGCTATGAAATAAATTATAAAATTATGATCTTATTTATAGTGAGCCTTAATAAAACTAAACAATCAACATAATATCTTAAATAGTTAACCACAATAATAATATTAAAGCAACATAAAAAAATGTAATAATTAGAGCTTGCCTTCTGCGGCTCTAAGTTGAACGGCCACCAAAGATATCATAATCTGAACCCAGGAAGGGAACGTTTCACCTACAGAAAAAAACCTAACCCGGCAGGGAATCGAAACCGGTAACCTTGGACTGTCAGCCAAATACACTGACCACCAGACCACAGAGATGGTTGGGAAATGAATAGGTCAACACTATTATTGTAAACTAAACATAGTGTAAGATTTAAATTAGTAATAACATTTTTTTAACAACGATATCAAATATTATTCTTAAAAAATGCTAACGTAATATTACAAATTTATTTATTACATTCAAAAAAGGATTTTTGTAAAGATTGTACTATTTATGTCATTGATCAAAATGTCAATGTATTTAAGATTTTGTAAATGTTTATTTCTTTATCATACTCAATACTATACCAAACCAAATCATCTACTGATATTTCTAGGATATTTTTAAAGGATGTTTATTTTTTAAGGTGGTCAATCAAGTAAGCCCATCTATAAATAAATGGATCTATCTCCAATAATGTATAATAATTTATAAACAAATATGTTTTTACTAATTCAAACTCGAGGCAAAGGTAAAATCTGAGTTTATGTATCAACGTCTTTGTAATGACCCAAGCCATCTTGTGAAAAAAAATTACTTGACATCTACACGTTTTAGAGATATTCTAATAAACTCACTTTTGTCCCATATACCGCCATGTAGTGGTTAGTTCAGTCCTAGCAGACGACAGATCTCCACGTAAGACAGTGTGTGTGTGTGTGTGTGTGTGTGTGTGTGTGTGTTCTGATAGAAGCAAAGCAAGGTTTTGCTCCCTCTCCCCCTTCTAACATGGGCTATAAAGATCCCAGTGTAGGCTGTATAAATTATGGGAAAAGTAAAAAAAATGTATGTCTCAATTGTTTTTATACCAAAGCTAAGACCATTTGAATGAAGACATAGCTAAATCATTGTTGTTTAAATTACGCGCTGACTCCCAGTTGGCGCGTGCGCCGTGCAGAACGCTACAACGAAACTTTATGGCGCCAAAAACAGAGTGATTGCGCATGCGCCAAGCAGTTTGTTACAGACCTCTCCGAGTGTGGTACCATTTTATTGGTGTATTGTGTGTTGGTTAACTTGGTCTTTAACACAAAGCGGTAGGCAAACAGATATATTATGCGTGCTCGAAATTACTTTGATTGACCCGTCAAGTCTATCAGATTTTATCCACGCGTATGTTTGATCCTGTATGTCCATCTGTCCTATTCTGTCACTTGCTAGAGACTGACTCACTTTACCTGATGTTCGCTAGACAGAGACCAACAAAAACATTTAACGGCCGCAATGGCTTAGTCGATAGCTTCAAATAATGTGTTGTATATTCAACTACAGAACTTTCTGTGAGGTCTAGTTCTTTTATTAATTGTTACGTTTATTAGCACATGGGCTATTAACGACTTAATCTAATGGGATAGAGATGAGGAAGGCAATCAGGAGGAAGTGAGCCCGCATTTGCGTGGAGGTGGTTGAGTGAAGATGGAAAAATCGAAGTGATAAATAACTTGTGGAAAATCACTCTCAGTTCACTCGACTGATATTCGAACCTCGACCTCCCCGTCAAGGGTTAACAAAGGATTGTGATCCAACGACTGAACCCCTAGACCACCGCTGCGGGTGAGTAAATACCCTAATAAAGTTATGCGTTTAGGGCCAGAGGAGTGTTATTGGCAAAAGTGTTTTTTTATATTACAATTTGTTATTTGGAAATTTTTGCCCCATCCCATCTCCCCCCCCCTCCACTGCCCCGGCTCTAAAACGTTCTTCCGCCACTATGTGTGTGTGTGTGTGTGTGTGTTTGAGTGGGCTAGTAGTGCCGCAGTAGTGTTCTCAGGATTACGTTCTTGGTCAAATCAACGCAATTACCATTCCACTCAACTAATGAACAACTCATGTTCGTTCTTGCCTAATATATAACCACAAAATTACGAAACAGAAGAAACAGAAGAAAGTTTTGTTTTTTGATGTTTGTTTGAATAATTGCACGCACCATGACATAATATTCATCTCACATTGGGAATGATTACTGTGCTAGTTTATTATTATTATTATTATTATTATTATTATTATTATTATTACCACCGCGTCTTACTACCCATTCGGGTTATACGCACTTACGCTAATGTGTAATGGTAGGGTGATTGTGAGATGAAATGAAGGACCTACAGTTTAACGTGGAATCCGAACCACGGTGGAGGCCTGGCATTCCCCACATTCACAAGAAGTCTTGTCAGAGGTGAAGGAAGGGTTTGGTAAACAGATAAATCTTTGCCGGGACCGAGGATTGAACCCCGGCCGCCAGCATAGAAGTTGCTAGTTTATTGATTTCAAAAGCTATTTTAATCTTAATCTTTATGTATTTCATTCTGTGTTTTTGCTATCGATATCTTTCAATTAACTCATCAAGGTAATAGGTAAAAAGTTTCTTTTAATTTTAAATAATTACAAAATTAAAACACTGTTAATTGTTTATTATGTTAATCTGATGTATTCTAATTTGGATGAAAAAATAAAAAAATGTTAAAAACAAAACGCTTAAGAAAACTCTTACAAGAGTACCGTGAGATTGTAAAACCCTTCAGTATATTTAAATGCCATGGAAACTTGTATTAAATTAACTTTACAAATAAACTGTTGCTATACTTTCATTAATTTCATTTGGTGATCTAGTAAAGTACGGCTTATTAATATAAACTATATTATTGATATTTATGTTGATAGCTTTCAAAACAATAACTGAACACTGAACAAACATGTCAAGTGTCTCCAGCTAGGATCTAAACCCGTGCCTCCAATTATGTTTGTCTAGTTTCTACAAATACAACCTGTGGCTTTGACCTGTGCCGCACACAAGATAATACTTTGTTCCTTTCCAAGTTTGTTAAGGGGAATTAAATACCTTTTCTTCCATTTTTTAACTGAGTGGCAGTTTTTGATCGGACGAGTAATATGTAACGTGTTCTAATTGTTGAGAATAAGGTTTTAGACTGATTGGAGATCAACTTACATCTTATCTCTGAAGCCACCAATTGTGCAATCAGCCTTTAATCTAGTATTCAGAGAGCCGATTTATTAGTTAATAAGCAACTGTCGCTACCCCCAATACCAGTGGGCTGCTCTGCCTGGATGGCTTAGTGATGAGTTATGTAGTTGAACAAGTTAGGTCAGAGTAATTGAGATAGTTCCCTACTATCGTTAGTGTATTTACTTACATACAATAGTCCACTTCTTGACCTAGCCTTGATGTTACGTCACTAACTATTTTATGCAGTGATCCGAGGTCACTAGGCTCTCTAGAGTTTTGGGAATACTCTCCTAGATTGATCGCCGACCAGACAGTGATAGTATACAAGCGCACGACTTCCGAGGAAAGTCAAATGGTTTAGATTACATCATAGTTGAACACTTTTGGTTAAACAACCAGTGTCAAGCTATGCCACAAAATTGTATTAAGTGGTACTACTTTTAAGTAAACAATAAATATTGTAGATAATAAGTAGGACAATTTATTAATAAACAATTTATATTACTATCATTTGAGCGATTAATTAGTCAACTAAATCCTATAGTAATTATTTGAACAATTTACTAAGTATAATCCAATATTGATATAAGTGGAGGATTTAGAAGTCATTACTCAAGTTCGTAATTATTAGGTTGATTTAATAGTAAAGTACAGTATCTAAAACATTCCAACAAACGTGCGTAGTTTGTTCCTGAGGTGAAAATAGGATTGATACAAGCAGCCCAGGGTCCATCTCAAATATCAAACATAATATGCAATAACTTCAATTTGAATTACTTAATTTTGCTTTCAATACTCCTGTGATTGTCAATTAATAAATTACCACAGAACTGTGAATTGTGTTAACATAACTCATTATGTACGATACACAAGAGTTAGTAAATGGCGAGCTAGAAATTTTCTCTCGATGGGGTAGGTAATAGGTACAATACAGTTAGTATATTAATGATCACAGTTTTCATAATATCTCACATAATAGTTTTTATAGGCGTGTAAAACCTTTGATATTTGAGATGGACCCTGGGTTGCTTGTACCAATCCTTCTATTTTCACCTCAGGAACAAACTACGCACGTTTGTTGGAATGTTTTAGATACACGCTGTATATATCACAGCTGGACTGAAGTGGGTAGTTTATTAGTCATTCAATAATGTACTAGGTCAGGCTATTTGCTAGTCATTGCTCAGTGTTCTCATTGATTGAGTGATATATTGGTCAACACTGAAAATAAACTAACTTTGATATTTCGTGTGTTATGCAAATATGCTCTGAAGGCCGTGATCTATGGTCGTTGTCTATTGGACTTACCGGTAAATCTGGTGCTTTTATATTAGGACCTGCACTGGTTAATGGTTCAAAGAGGAAAATAACATTCCTTATCTCTAAAGATTGTTAAAAGGATATGGTATTGTAAGAGGTTACACCACAAGCCATCATTTGCCGGATTTGTTGGTTTGTATGTCATGAGCATAGTCTACTTTATTATTGTTTAATTGCTGGTGATAAATTATTATAGCACAGGTTGATACTTTTCAAATAAACACACTCAGTTACATTAATAATTAAATTTTGTATACTTTTCGTGATCAACGTGAACTATAATTTTGTCGGGATTAATTATTCAAATTCAAACTTGTTTCACCCTGAGATATAGCTGTCTAACCTTGACGGCTACATTATAACCTTATCTATTAATCTGCAACATAGTATAATAATGCAGGGTAGGCTGCCTCACAGGTTAAACGTAAGGGTAGATGTTTGGGATGAACCGCTGATACACAGCACACACAGTCGATCTGAATCCTATCTAACACGCTATAATCCTTGTAAAACTAGAGGAATAGGCCTTTAATAATTACTAACATTCTTCAGAGTATTACAAATAAACACTTCAAGCCCACAAGATGGCCGCCATTCTCATACGGTATTACTGTGTATTAACTGAGTAGCCTCTTAGGGTTAGTGGGCTGAAACTCTACCGTTGAATTTATAAAATGTTTAACTACATCCAGCCCACCTTTCTTTTTCCCTTCACCCTCCTTTTATCTCCCTTTTATTCCACCCTATATTATTTTATTTTTTTACCCCACACCCAGAACCCAGAACGGTAATAACCTTATGAATGGTAATCAATTCTCTCTCTTTTCACCTCCTCATTAATAACTCACTTCACCACAACCAGAGCTCATAACGTTAAACTCCTCTCCTCCTCCCACTTCCTCCCATTGGTTGTGAATCCAGGTTTTGAAAGTTTTTCTATTCTCATTTCAGGCAAATGCTGGTGCCATTCACTTACTCCCTCTACACCCCAATATATTACTCGGAGACGATCTGACATAACAACTAAATACATGACAGTAAACCCCCATCCAGCGTTCTGGCGTACGACTCCTGTCACCTTCTCATCAATCAATTGTAACAAGATTAGTGTTTAACAGTAGGAACAGCGTGCTCTCATTGTTTACACTGGCTTCTCTCCTTGTTCTCTCTGTCTCCCTCCTTGTTTAACAGTGGGACCAGCGTGTTCTCAATGTTTACCCTGGCTGCGCTCCTTGTTCTCTCTGTCTCCCTCCTTGTCTAACAGTGGGACCAGCGTGCTCTCAATATTTACCCTGGCTGCGCTCCTTGTTCTCTCTGTCTCCCTCCTTGTCTAACAGTGGGACCAGCGTGCTCTCATTGTTTACCCTGACTGCGCTCCTTGTACTCTCTGTCTCCCTCCTTGTCTAACAGTGGGACCAGCGTGCTCTCAATATTTACCCTGGCTGCGCTCCTTGTTCTCTCTGTCTCCCTCCTTGTCTAACAGTGGGACCAGCGTGCTCTCAATATTTACCCTGGCTGCGCTCCTTGTTCTCTCTGTCTCCCTCCTTGTTTAACAGTGGGACCAGCGTGCTCTCATTGTTTACCCTGACTGCGCTCCTTGTACTCTCTGTCTCCCTCCTTGTCTAACAGTGGGACCAGCGTGCTCTCAATATTTACCCTGACTGCGCTCCTTGTTCTCTCTGTCTCCCTCCTTGTCTAACAGTGGGACCAGCGTGCTCTCAATATTTACCCTGGCTGCGCTCCTTGTTCTCTCTGTCTCCCTCCTTGTCTAACAGTGGGACCAGCGTGCTCTCAATATTTACCCTGGCTGCGCTCCTTGTTCTCTCTGTCTCCCTCCTTGTTTAACAGTGGGACCAGCGTGCTCTCATTGTTTACCCTGACTGCGCTCCTTGTACTCTCTGTCTCCCTCCTTGTCTAACAGTGGGACCAGCGTGCTCTCAATATTTACCCTGGCTGCGCTCCTTGTTCTCTCTGTCTCCCTCCTTGTCTAACAGTGGGACCAGCGTGCTCTCAATATTTACCCTGGCTGCGCTCCTTGTTCTCTCTGTCTCCCTCCTTGTTTAACAGTGGGACCAGCGTGCTCTCATTGTTTACCCTGGCTGCGCTCCTTGTTCTCTCTGTCTCCCTCCTTGTCTAACAGTGGGACCAGCGTGCTCTCATTGTTTACCCTGACTGCGCTCCTTGTACTCTCTGTCTCCCTCCTTGTCTAACAGTGGGACCAGCGTGCTCTCAATATTTACCCTGGCTGCGCTCCTTGTTCTCTCTGTCTCCCTCCTTGTCTAACAGTGGGACCAGCGTGCTCTCAATATTTACCCTGGCTGCGCTCCTTGTTTCTCTCTGTCTCCCTCCTTGTCTAACAGTGGGACCAGCGTGCTCTCAATATTTACCCTGGCTGCGCTCCTTGTTCTCTCTGTCTCCCTCCTTGTCTAACAGTGGGACCAGCGTGCTCTCAATATTTACCCTGGCTGCGCTCCTTGTACTCTCTGTCTCCCTCCTTGTTTAACAGTAGGAACAGCATGCTCTCATTGTTTACCCTGGCTGCGCTCCTTGTTCTCTCTGTCTCCCTCCTTGTCTAACAGTGGGACGAGCGTGCTCTCAATATTTACCCTGGCTGCGCTCCTTGTTCTCTCTGTCTCCCTCCTTGTCTAACAGTGGGACGAGCGTGCTCTCAATATTTACCCTGGCTGCGCTCCTTGTTCTCTCTGTCTCCCTCCTTGTTTAACAGTGGGACCAGCGTGCTCTCATTGTTTACCCTGGCTGCGCTCCTTGTTCTCTCTGTCTCCCTCCTTGTCTAACAGTGGGACGAGCGTGCTCTCAATATTTACCCTGGCTGCGCTCCTTGTTCTCTCTGTCTCCCTCCTTGTCTAACAGTGGGACGAGCGTGCTCTCAATATTTACCCTGGCTGCGCTCCTTGTTCTCTCTGTCTCCCTCCTTGTTTAACAGTGGGACCAGCGTGCTCTCATTGTTTACCCTGGCTGCGCTCCTTGTTTTCTCTGTCTCCCTCCTTGTCTAACAGTGGGACTAGCGTGCTCTCATTGTTTACCCTGGCTGCGCTCATTGTTCTCTCTGTCTCCCTCCTTGTTTAACAGTGGGACCAGCGTGCTCTCAATATTTACCCTGGCTGCGCTCCTTGTTCTCTCTGTCTCCCTCCTTGTCTAACAGTGGGACGAGCGTGCTCTCATTGTTTACCCTGGCTGCGCTCATTGTTCTCTCTGTCTCCCTCCTTGTCTAACAGTGGGACCAGCGTGCTCTCAATATTTACCCTGGCTGCGCTCCTTGTTCTCTCTGTCTCCCTCCTTGTCTAACAGTGGGACGAGCGTGCTCTCAATATTTACCCTGGCTGCGCTCCTTGTTCTCTCTGTCTCCCTCCTTGTTTAACAGTGGGACCAGCGTGCTCTCATTGTTTACCCTGGCTGCGCTCCTGTTCTCACTGTCTCCCTCCTTGTTTAATAGTGGGACCAGCGTGCTCTCATTGTTTACCCTGGCTGCGCTCCTTGTTCTCTCTGTCTCCCTCCTTGTCTAACAGTGGGACCAGCGTGCTCTCATTGTTTACCCTGGCTACGCTCCTTGTTCTCACTGTCTCCCTCCTTGTTTAATAGTGGGACCAGCGCGCTCTCATTGTTTACCCTAGCTACGCTCCTTGTTCTCTCTGTCTCCCTCCTTGTCTAACAGTGGGACCAGCATGCTCTCATATTTTACCCTGGCTGCGCTCCTTGTTCTCTCTGTCTCCTCCTTGTCTAACAGTGGGACCAGCGTGCTCTCATTGTTTACCTGGCTACGCTCCTTGTTCCAATGTCTCCCTCCTTGTTTAATAGTGGGACCAGCGCGCTCTCATTGTTTACACTAGCTACTCTCCTTGTTCTGTCTGTCTCCCTCCTTGTTTAACAGTGGGACCAGCGTGCTCTCATTGTTTACCCTGGCTGCGTCCTTGTTCTTTCTGTCTCCCTCCTTGTCTAACAGTGAGACCAGCGTGCTCTCATTGTTTACCCTGGCTGCGCTCCTTGTTCTCTCTGTCTCCCTCCTTGTCTAACAGTGGGACCAGCGTGCTCTCATTATTTACCCTGGCTGCGCTCCTTGTTCTCTCTGTCTCCCTCCTTGTCTAACAGTGGGACCAGCGTGCTCTCATTGTTTACACTAGCTGCGCTCATTGTTCTCTCTCTCCCTCCTTATCTAACAGTGGGACCAGCGTGCTCTCATTGTTTACACTAGCTGCGCTGATTGTTCTCTGTGTCTCCTCCTTGTCTAACAGTGGGACCAGCGTGCTCTCATTGTTTATCCTAGCTACGCTCCTTGTACTCTCTGTCTCCCTCCTTGTCTACAGTGGGACCAGCGTGCTCTCATTGTTTACCCTGGCTGCGCTCCTTGTTCTCTCTGTCTCCCTCCTTGTCTAACAGTGGTACCAGCGTGCTCTCATGTGTTTACCCTGGCTGCGCTCCTTGTTCTCTCTGTCTCCCTCCTTGTCTAACAGTGGGACCAGCGTGCTCTCAATACTTACCCTGGCTGCGCTCCTTGTTCTCTCTGTCTCCCTCCTTGTTTAACAGTGGGAACAGCGTGCTCTCATTGTTTACCCTGGCTGCGCTACTTGTTCTCTCAGTCTCCCTCCTTGTCTAACAATGGGACCAGCGTGCTCTCATTGTTTACCCTGGCTGCGCTCATTGTTCTCTCTGTCTCCCTCCTTGTTTAACAGTGGGACCAGCGTGCTCTCAATATTTACCCTGGCTGCGCTCCTTGTTCTCTCCTCTCCCTCCTTGTCTAACAGTGGGACCAGCGTGCTCTCATTGTTTACCCTGGCTACGCTCCTTGTTCTCTCTGTCTCCCTCCTGTCTAACAGTGGGACCAGCGTGCTCTCATTGTTTACCCTGGCTGCGCTCCTAGTTCTCTCTGTCTCCCTCCTTGTTTAACAGTGGGACCAGCGTGCTCTCATTGTTTACCCTGGCTGCGCTCCTTGTTCTCTCTGTCTCCCTCCTTGTCTAACAGTGGGACCAGCGTGCTCTCAATATTTACCCTGGCTGCGCTCCTTGTTCTCTCTGTCTCCCTCCTTGTCTAACAGTGGGACCAGCGTGCTCTCATTGTTCACCCTGGCTACGCTCCTTGTTCTCTCTGTCTCCTTCCTTGTTTAATAGTGGGACCAGCGCGCTCTCATTGTTTACCCTGGCTGCGCTCCTTGTTCTCTCTGTCTCCCTCCTTGTCTAACAGTGGGACCAGCGTGCTCTCATAGTTTACCCTGGCTACGCTCCTTGTTCTCTCTGTCTCCCTACTTGTTTAACCGTGGGACCAGCGTGCTCTCATTGTTTACCCTGGCTACGCTCCTTGTTCTCTCTGTCTCCCTCCCTGTCTAACAGTGGGACCAGCGTGCCTTCATTGTTTACCCTGGCTGCGCTCCTAGTTCTCTCTGTCTCCCTCCTTGTTTAACAGTGGGACCAGCGTGCTCTCATTGTTTACCCTGGCTGCGCTCCTTGTTCTCTCTGTCTCCCTCCTTGTCTAACAGTGGGACCAGCGTGCTCTCAATATTTACCCTGGCTGCGCTCCTTGTTCTCTCTGTCTCCCTCCTTGTCTAACAGTGGGACCAGCGTGCTCTCATTGTTCACCCTGGCTACGCTCCTTGTTCTCTCTGTCTCCTTCCTTGTTTAATAGTGGGACCAGCGCGCTCTCATTGTTTACCCTGGCTGCGCTCCTCGTTCTCTCTGTCTCCCTCCTTGTCTAACAGTGGGACCAGCGTGCTCTCATTGTTTACCCTGGCTGCGCTCCTAGTTCTCTCTGTCTCCTCCTTGTTTAACAGTGGGACCAGCGTGCTCTCAATATTTACCCTGGCTGCGCTCCTTGTTCTCTCTGTCTCCCTCCTTGTCTAACAGTGGGACCAGCGTGCTCTCATTGTTTACCCTGGCTACGCTCCTTGTTCTCTCTGTCTCCCTCCTTGTTTAATAGTGGACCAGCAAGTCTCTCATTGTTTACCCTGGCTACGCTCCTTGTTCTCTCTGTCTCCCTCCTTGTTTAATAGTGGGACCAGCGCGCTCTCATTGTTTACCCTATCTACGCTCCTTGTTCTCTCTGTCTCCCTCCTTGTCTAACAGTGGTACCAGCGTGCTCTCATTGTTTACCCTGGCTGCGCTCCTTGTTCTCTTTGTTTCCCTCCTTGTTAACAGTGGTACCAGCGTGCTCTCATTGTTTACCCTGGCTGCGCTCCTTGTTCTCTCTGTCTCCCTCCTAGTCTAACCATGGACCAGCGTGCTCTCATTGTTTACCCTGGCTGCGCTCCTTGTTCTCTCTGTCTCCCTCCTTGTCTAACAGTGGGACCAGCGTGCTCTCATTTTTACACTAGCTGCGCTCATTGTTCTCTCTTCTCCCTCCTTATCTAACAGTGGGACCAGCGTGCTCTCATTGTTTACACTAGCTGCGCTCATTGTTCTCTCTCTCTCCCTCCTTATCTAACAGTGGGACCAGCGTGCTCTCATTGTTTACACTAGCTGCGCTCATTGTTCTCTCTGTCTCCCTCCTTGTCTAACAGTGGGACCAGCGTGCTCTCATTGTTTACCCTGGCTGCGCTCCTTGTTCTCTCTGTCTCCCTCCTTATCTAACAGTGGGACCAGCGTGCTCTCATTGTTTACACTAGCTGCGCTCATTGTTCTCTCTGTCTCCCTCCTTGTCTAACAGTGGGACCAGCGTGCTCTTATTGTTTACCCTAGCTGCGCTCATTGTTCTCTCTGTCTCCCTCCTTGTCTAACAGTGGGACCAGCGCGCTCTCATTGTTTACCCTAGCTACGCTCCTTGTTCTCTCTGTCTCCCTCCTTGATTAACAGTGGGACCAGCGTGCTCTAATTGTTTACCCTGGCTGCGCTCCTTGTTCTCTCTGTCTCCCTCCTTGTCTAACAGTGGGACCAGCGTGCTCTCAATATTTACCCTGGCTGCGCTCCTTGTTCTCTCTGTCTCCCTCCTTGTTTAACAGTGGAAACAGCGTGCTCTCATTGTTTACCCTAGCTGCGCTCCTTGTTCTCTCTGTCTCCCTCCTTGTTTAACAGTGGGACCTGCATTCTCCATTGTTTACACTGGCTGCTCTGCTTGTACTCTCTCTCTCCCTCCTTGTTTAACAGTGGGACCAGCATGCTTTCATTGTTTACACTGGCTGCTCTCATTGTACTCTGTCTCCCTCCTTGTCTAACAGTGGGACCAGCGTGCTCTTATTGTTTACCCTAGCTGCGCTCATTGTTCTCTCTGTCTCCCTCCTTATCTAACAGTGGGAGCAGCGTGCTCTCATTTTTTACCCTGGCTGCGCTCCTTGTTCTCTCTGTCTCCCTCCTTGTCTAACAGTGGGACCAGCGTGCTCTCATTTTTTACCCTGGCTGCGCTCATTATTCTCTGTCTCCCTCCTTGTCTAACAGTGGGACCAGCGTGCTCTCAATGTTTACCCTGGCTGCGCTCCTTGTTTCTCTGTCTCCCTCCTCGTCTAACAGTGGGACCATCATGCTCTCATTGTTTATCACTAGCTGCGCTCCTTGTTTCTCTGTCTCCCTCCTTGTCTAACAGTGGGACCAGCGTGCTCTCATTGTTTACCCTGGCTGCGCTCCTTGTTTCTCTGTCTCCCTCCTCGTCTAACAGTGGGACCAGCATGCTCTCATTGTTTACCCTGGCTACGCTCCTTGTACTCTCTGTCTCCCTCCTTGTCTAACAGTGGGACCAGCGTGCTCTCAATGTTTACCCTGGCTGCGCTCCTTGTTTCTCTGTCTCCCTCCTCGTCTAACAGTGGGACCAGCATGCTCCCATTGTTTACACTAGCTGCGCTCCTTGTTTCTCTGTCTCCCTCCTCGTCTAACAGTGGGACCAGCATGCTCTCATTGTTTACCCTGGCTACGCTCCTTGTACTCTCTGTCTCCCTCCTTGTCTAACAGTGGGACCAGCGTGCTCTCAATGTTTACCCTGGCTGCGCTCCTTGTTTCTCTGTCTCCCTCCTCGTCTAACAGTGGGACCATCATGCTCTCATTGTTTACACTAGCTGCGCTCCTTGTTTCTCTGTCTCCCTCCTCGTCTAACAGTGGGACCAGCATGCTCTCATTGTTTACCCTGGCTACGCTCCTTGTACTCTCTGTCTCCCTCCTTGTCTAACAGTGGGACCAGCGTGCTCTCATTGTTTACCCTGACTGCGCTCCTTGTTCTTTCTGTCTCCCTCTTGTCTAACAGTGAGACAGGCGTGCTCTCATTGTTTACCCTGGCTGCGCTCCTTGTTCTCTTTGTCTCCCTCCTTGTCTAACAGTGGGACCAGCGTGCTCTCATTGTTTACCCTGGCTACGCTCCTTGTTCCCAATGTTTCCCTCCTTGTTTAACAGTGGGACCAGCATTCTCTCATTGTTTACATTGGCTGCTCTCCTTGTACTCTCTCTCTCCCTCCTTGTCTAACAGTGGGACCAGCGTGCTCTCATTGTTTACCCTGGCTGCGCTCCTTGTTCTTTCTGTCTCCCTCCTTGTCTAACAGTGAGACCAGCATGCTCTCATTGTTTACCCTGGCTACGCTCCTTGTACTCTCTGTCTCCCTCCTTGTCTAACAGTGGGACCAGCGTGCTCTCATTGTTTACACTAGCTGCGCTCATTGTTCTCTCTGTCTCCCTCCTTGTCTAACAGTGGGACCAGCGTGCTCTCATTGTTTACCCTAGCTACGCTCCTTGTACTCTCTGTCTCCCTCCTTGTCTAACAGTGGGACCAGCGTGCTCTCAATATTTACCCTAGCTGCGCTCCTTGTTCTCTCTGTCTCCTCCTTGTTTAACAGTGGAAACAGCGTGCTCTCATTGTTTACCCTGGCTGCGCTCCTTGTTCTCTCTGTCTCCCTCCTCGTCTAACAGTGGGACCAGCGTGCTCTCAATATTTACCTGGCTGCGCTCCTTGTTCTCTCTGTCTCCCTCCTTGTCTAACAGTGGGACCAGCGCGCTCTCATATTTTACCCTGGCTGCGCTCATTGTTCTCTCTGTCTCCTCCTTGTTTAACAGTGGGAACAGCGTGCTCTCAATATTTACCTGGCTGCGCTTTTTGTTCTCTCCCTCTCCCTCCTTGTTTAACAGTGGGACCAGCGTGCTCTCAATATTTACCCTGGCTACGCTCCTTGTTCTCTCTGTCTCTCTCTTGTTTAACAGTGGGACCAGCGCGCCTTCATTGTTTACCCTGGCTACGCTCCATGTTCTCTCTGTCTCCCTCCTTGTTTAACAGTGGGACCAGCGTGCTCTCATTTTTTACCCTGGCTGCGCTCCTTGTTCTCACTGTCTCCCTCCTTGTCTAACAGTGGGACCAGCGTGCTCTCATTTTTTACCTGGCTGCGCACATTGTTCTCTCTGTCTCCCTCCTTGTTTAACAGTGGGACCAGCGCGCTCTCATTGTTTACCCTGGCTACGCTCCATGTTCTCTCTGTCTCCCTCCTTGTTTAACAGTGGGACCAGCGTGCTCTCAATATTTACCCTGGCTGCGCTCCTTGTTCTCTCTGTCTCCCTCCTTGTCTAACAGTGGGACCAGCGCGCTCTCATATTTTACCCTGGCTGCGCTCATTGTTCTCTCTGTCTCCCTCCTTGTTTAACAGTGGGAACAGCGTGCTCTCAATATTTACCCTGGCTGCGCTTTTTGTTCTCTCCCTCTCCCTCCTTGTTTAACAGTGGAAACAGCGTGCTCTCATTGTTTACCCTGGCTACGCTCCTTGTTTAACAGTGGGACCAGCGTGCTCTCATTGTTTACCCTGGCTGCGCTCCTTGTTCTCTCTGTCTCCCTCCTTGTCTAACAGTGGGACCTGCATTCTCTCATTGTTTACACTGGCTGCTCTCCTTGTACTCTCTCTCTCCCTCCTTGTCTAACAGTGGGAGCAGCGTGCTCTCATTTTTTACCTGGCTGCGCTCATTATTCTCTCTGTCTCCCTCCTTGTCTAACAGTGGGACCAGCGTGCTCTCATTTTTTACCCTGGCTGCGCTCATTATTCTCTGTCTCCCTCCTTGTTTAACAGTGGGACCAGCGTGCTCTCATTGTTTACCCTGGCTCGCTCCTTGTCTCTCTGTCTCCCTCCTTGTCTAACAGTGGGACCTGCTTGCTCTCATTGTTTACACTGGCTGCCTCCTTGTACTTGTCTCCCTCCTTGTTTAACAGTGGGACAGCGTGCTCTCATTGTTTTACCCTGGCTGCGCTCCTTGTTCTCTTGTCTCCCTCCTTGTCTAACAGTGGGACCAGCGTGTCTCATTTTTTACCCTGGCTAGCGCTCATTATTTCATGTCTCCCTCCTTGTTTAACAGTGGGACCAGCGTTGCTCTCATTTTTTACCCTGGCTGCGCTCCTTGTTCTCTCTGTCTCCCTCCTTGTCTAACAGTGGGACCAGCGTGCTCTCATTTTTTACCCTGGCTGCGCTCATTATTCTTCTGTCTCCCTCCTTGTTTAACAGTGGGACCAGCGTGCTCTCATTTTTTACCCTGGCTGCGCTCCTTGTTCTCTCTGTCTCCCTCCTTGTCTAACAGTGGGACCAGCGTGCTCTCATTTTTTACCTGCTGCGCTCATTATTCTCTGTCTCCCTCCTTGTTTAACAGTGGGACATCATGCTCTCATTTTTTACCCTGGCTGCGCTCTTATTCTCTGTCTCCCTCCTTGTCTAACAGTGGGACCAGCGTGCTCTCATTTTTTACCCTAGGCTGCGCTCCTTGTTCTCTCTGTCTCCCTCCTTATCTAACAGTGGAGACCAGTGTGCTCTCATTGTTTACACTGCTGCGCTCATTGTTCTCTCTGTCTCCCTCCTGTCTAACAGTGGGACCATCATGCTCTCATTGTTTACACTAGCTGCGCTTCCTTGTTTCTCCTGTCTCCCTCCTTGTATAACAGTGGGACCAGCGTGCTCTCATTGTTTACCTGGCTGCGCTCCTTGTTTCTCTGTCTCCCTCCTTTCTAACATTGGGACCAGCATGCTCTCATTGTTTACACTGCTGCGCTCCTTGTTTCTCTCTGTCTCCCTCCTCGTCTAACAGTGGGACCAGCATGCTCTCATTGTTTACCCTGGCTACGCTCCTTGTACTCTTGTCTCCCTCCTTGTCTAACAGTGGAACAGCGTGCTCTCATTGTTTACCCTGCTGCGCTCCTTGTTCTCTCTGTCTCCCTCCTGTTTAACAGTGGACCAGCATGCTCTCATTGTTTACACTAGCTGCGCTCCTTGTTTCTCTGTCTCCCTCCTCGTCTAACAGTGGGACCAGCATGCTCTCATTGTTTACCCTGGCTCGCTCCTTGTACTCTCTGTCTCCCTCCTTGTCTAACAGTGGGACCAGCGTGCTCTCAATGTTTACCCTGGCTGCGCTCCTTGTCTCTCTGTCTCCCTCCTTTCTAACAGTGGGACCAGCGTTCTCTCATTGTTTACCCTGGCTGCGCTCCTTGTTCTCTTCTGTCTCCCTCCTTGTCTAACAGTGGGACCACATGCTCTCATTGTTTACCTAGCTACGCTCCTTGTTCTCTCTGTCTCCCTCCTTGTTTAATAGTGGACCAGCGCGCTCTCATTGTTTACCCTGGCCTGCGCTCCTTGTTCTCTCTGTCTCCCTCCTTGTCTAACAGTGGGACCAGCGTGCTCTCATTGTTTACCTGGCTGCGCTCCTTGTTTCTCTGTCTCCCTCCTTGTCTAACAGTGGGACCAGCGTGCTCTCATTGTTTACCCTGGCTGCGCTCCTTGTTCTCTCTGTCTCCCTCCTTGTTTAACAGTGGGACCTCTCTCATAGCCGTTGCTCTTCTCCTCCTGTTTACCCTGCCTCATGTTACCTGGCTCCTCCTTGTTTCTCTGTCTCCCTCCTTGTCTAACAGTGGGACCAGCGTGCTCTCAATTTTTACCCTGGGTCGCTCCTTGTTCTCTCTGTCTCCCTCCTTGTCTAACAGTGGACCAGCGTGCTCTCATTGTTTACCCTGGCTCGCTCCTTGTTCTCTCTGTCTCCCTCCTTGTCTAACAGTGGGACAGCGTGCTCTCACCTCCTTGTCTAACAGTGGGACCAGCGGTTCTTCATTTTTTACCCTGGCTGCTCTCTTTGTACTCTGTCTCTCTCCTTGTCTAACAGTGGTACCAGCGTGTTCTCATTGTTTACACTGGCTGCTTCTCCTTGTACTCTCTCTCCCTCCTTGTCTAACAGTGGGACCAGCGTGTTCTCATTGTTTACCCTGGCTGCTCTCTTTGTACTCTTCTCCCTCCTTGTCTAACAGTGGGACCAGCGTGTTCTCATTGTTTACCCTGGCTGCTCTCTTTGTTACTCTGTCTCCCTCCTTGTCTAACAGTGGTACCAGCGTGCTCTCATTGTTTACCCTGGCTGCGCTCCTTGTACTTTCTGTCTCCCTCCTTGTCTAATAGTGGGACCAGCGCGCTCTCATTGTTTACCCTGGCTACGCTCCTTGTTCTCTGTCTCCCTCCTTGTCTAACAGTGGGACCAGCGTGCTCTCATTGTTTACACTAGCTGCGCTCCTTTTACTCTCTGTCTCCCTCCTTGTCTAACAGTGAGACCAGCGTGCTCTCATTGTTTACCCTAGCTACGCTCCTTGTTCTCTCTGTCTCCCTCCTTGTCTAACAGTGGGACCAGCGTGCTCTCATTGTTTACCCTGGCTCGCTCCTTGTTCCTCTTTGTCTATCCCTTTTCCCTTCCTCTTTGTCTTAACAGTGGGACCAGCGTGCTCTCATTGTTTACCCTGGCTACGCTCCTTGTTCTCTCTGTCTCCCTTTTGTCTAACAGTGGGACCAGCGTGCTCTCATTGTTTACCCTAGCTACGCTCCTTGTACTTTCTGTCTCCCTCCTTGTCTAACAGTGGGACCAGCGTGCTCTCATTGTTTACCCTGGCTACGCTCCTTGTTCTCTGTCTCCCTCCTTGTCTAACAGTGGGACCAGCGTGCTCTCATTGTTTACACTAGCTGCGCTCCTTGTTCTCTTCTGTCTCCCTCCTTGTCTAACAGTGGGACCAGCGTGCTCTCAATGTTTACCCTAGCTACGCTCCTTGTACTCTCTGTCTCCCTCCTTGTCTAACAGTGAGACCAGCGTGCTCTCATTGTTTACCCTGGCTGCGCTCCTTGTTCTTTTGTCTCCCTCCTTGTCTAACAGTGAGACCAGCGTGCTCTCATATGTTTACCCTGGCTGCGCTCCTTGTTCTCTTTGTCTCCCTCCTTGTCTAACAGTGGACCAGCGTGTTCTCATTGTTTACCTGGCTGCGCTCCTTGTTCTCTCTGTCTCCCTCCTTGTCTAACAGTGGGACCAGCGTGCTCTCATTGTTTACACTAGCTGCGCTCATTGTTCTCTCTGTCTCCCTCCTTATCTACAGTGGGACCAGCGTGCTCTCATTGTTTACACTAGCTGCGCTCATTGTTCTCTTGTCTCCCTCCTTGTCTAACAGTGGGACCAGCGTGCTCTCATTGTTTACCCTAGCTACGCTCCTTGTTACTCTCTGTCTCCCTCCTTGTCTAACAGTGGGACCAGCGTGCTCTCATTGTTTACCCTAGCTACGCTCCTTGTACTCTCTGTCTCCCTTTTGTCTAACAGTGGGACCAGCGTGCTCTCATTGTTTACCCTAGCTACGCTCCTTGTACTTTCTGTCTCCCTCCTTGTCTAACAGTGGGACCAGCGTGCTCTCATTGTTTACCCTGGCTACGCTCCTTGTTCTCTCTGTCTCCCTCCTTGTCTAACAGTGGGACCAGCGTGCTCTCATTGTTTACCCTAGCTACGCTCCTTGTCTCTCTGTCTCCCTCCTTGTCTAACAGTGAGACCAGCGTGCTCTCATTGTTTACCCTAGCTACGCTCCTTGTTCTCTCTGTCTCCCTCCTTGTCTAACAGTGGGACCAGCGTGCTCTCATTGTTTACCCTGGCTGCGCTCCTTGTTCTCTTTGTCTCCTCCTTGTCTAACAGTGGGACCAGCGGCTCTTCATTGTTTACCCTGGCTACGCTCCTTGTTCTCTCTGTTTCCTCCTTGTCTAAGAGTGGGACCAGCGTGCTCTCATTGTTTACCTAGCTACGCTCCTTGTTCTCTCGTCTCAATCCTTGTCTAGCAGGTAGGCAGCGAACTTTTCACTTGACTGGGGGATTAGAGGGTTCGATGGGGTGCGGGGAAGGATGGAGACATATTGGAGGGGTTGGATCCTTTTATTCTGGCCTTTAATTCTATAATGTTAGGATTCCAGACCCTTAGCTATCACTACCTTTATTATACACGCTCAGTGATAGCCGTGGGTATTCAGTTAAGGTTCTAGACTAATGAGTCCTGGAGTCCCCAGTGCGAGTGTGTGTACCGGTGTGTACATTGTGTGGACCGGCGTGTCAAGTGTGTGAGCCAGAGTGACCAGCGAGCAGGTCAGTGCGTCTGCGGGTGGATCAGCGAGTCCGGCGTTTGTGGGGTAGGTGGCCACCGCCGTATATCGTGTGTGGGACAAGTGATATTAGTTGTTGTTGTGGACTACTGTGTTAATGAACATTATTGTGACTGTTTTTAAATATTTGAATAGTTATTAGGTGTCTTATAGTTGTTAATTTGTTTATTCAATTTACTTACAGCTCTATGTGTCCTATTAGTTTATTAATTTACAGACTTGATTAAGGCTCTTTTTATTTTACTTAATGACTTGTTTAGTTATAATTAATTTAGATATATAGTTAATCAGTGTGTGTGTATGTATGTATATGGTAATTTTAATATCAAAACCTTGAATATTCAGTGGGCATTTTCATTGTGTTTGGTCGGCAGCCTACCCCAATATCTCTAAAAGAACTCGTGGTTTACACGTTCACGTGTGAATGGCCTGTGAACCTCCCAGGCCACGCGCGCCCCGCGTTACATTGGTGTCAGAAGTGGGATATTGGTGGCAACGAGAAAAATGGCCGTGGATATCCAGGGTCTAACAGCTCTTATTCAAGCCATGGCAGAACAAAACAATGACAGGCTGGAACAAATAGCGTCGCAAGCTACGTCATTGAACAACAAGATGGTAGAACAGACGACATCATTGGAAAGTAAGATGGCGGAACATACGACATCGTTAAACGCAATGAAAGAAGAATTAAAAACAGAGATTTCAACTATGGAGGGTAAATTTACATAATTGCAGAGAGAGATGGACACCGTCAAGAACGAAATTGAAACTAGATTTTGATGACTACGAGAAGAAATGAATCAACGTTTAAGCAACTTGCCAACTACAAGTGAGGGTAATGTCATTCAACTTCCACGCAGTTCCGAGCTCAGTGCCTTAGAAGGATCTCGTACCGTAGTTAAACCATCTCCATATGATGGACAAGGTACCTGGCGTGAGTATCAAACACAATTTGAAATTGTGGTCAAAATCAATGGCTGGAAGATGACACAAAAAACCCAGTATTTGGCAGCAATGCTCCGGGGGCCTGCTTTGGTGGTGTTACAGAAACTCTAGGAGCCCACCCGACTGGACTACGATGCCTTGACGTCAGCACTTGAGCTACGATTTGGTGACAAACACCTTCGGCATCTCTAACATGCCCAGTTAAAGAACAGAGTTCAAAGACCCAACGAGTCCCTGCCAGAACTGGCAGCTGATGTTGAAAGTTTGTCACAGCTGGCCCTTGACGGTTGTTCTGCTGATACACGTGACGTAATCGCCATTGGTGCGTTCCTGGACACCATTTCAGACAGTGAAGTTCAACAGACGGTCAGAGTTGCCGGTCTTCGAACTACGCGAGAGGCCTTGGCAAGAGCGTTGGAAGTGGAGTCGGCCAAAGTTGCTTCAAGGGCCACGCGACGTGTGATACGGAACGCACGTTTGGAAGAAGGAGATGTGGGTGCCGGTGTAAGTCTGGATCAACAACACTTCCTGGATGAACTCAAAAGTATAGTGAGAGAAGTTAAATCAATGTATAAGGCTCAGAACGCTCCACGCGGCCCCAATTCTAATAAGACGACACAGCTTGAATGTTGGAACTGTAATAAAGTTGTACATCTCCGCTCCCAGTGTAAGAAAAAGAGGATCAGTGAGAAAAGTGACTACTGGAACAAGAATCAACCGGAAAACTACTGAAAGCTAGTCTTAAGGAGCGAAGACCAGCTGACTCCACGCAAAATGCTCCCACGGTTATATTCAATGTGCGATCACTTTGAAGTGAAGACGACGCTCTATTGGTGGAAGGAATGTTGGATGGAAATTATGCTGGATGGTTGTGGACACGGGTGCCAACGTCACATTGGTCCGACCCGATTTCACCGAGTTAGTTCATTGGAAACAACGAACCGATAACACTCTTCAAGGATGTGTAATAAGGACGGTAACTGGTGATTCTGCACCAGTTTTGGCAAAGGCACAAATGAAATTTAATTTAGGAAGTTTGCAAGTAGAACATCCTGTGTACGTTGCCAACATTGAGGACGAGTGTATTCTTGGTTTGGACTTCCTGAGCAAATTTGGCTGCTGTATCGATTTAGGTTTGGGAGTTATAAGAACACCTGAAGTAGAGGTTGAGATTGTATCTCAGCGGTGTGTCACCTCTCCGGACGATTTCCCAGTGGTCTGTAAGCGAATGGCCATCCATCTTGCGAATAGCGAAGTCCTTGTTCCAGCAAAGTGTAGGGAAGATTATGGTCGGCACTTTGGACTAGAGGAGCCAGCGAACTGTACTAACACGCTGCCATTAAGTGTGATAGCTGCAAGAACACTTTTTTCAAACAACAATAAGAGCATTCCAGTCAGGATGATAAACCTATCTGACTACCCATGGGAACTCAAGAAAGGAACTATCGTTGGGAGATGTTACCAAGTATCTCAGATAAAGTTGAAAGGAAGATCGATCGATAAAATAACTCCTACCATAAGCGATCTACCTAAGCCCTTACAAGAGCTGGCTGAGCGCGCTTCAGAGCACCTAGACCAGTGGTTCCCTACCTTTTGTGGCCTATCTCCCCTTTCTGGAGGTTGACTAACACCTATCGCCCCCTTTTCATTTTCATTGTATGCCTAATTTTAATTTGAAGTAAGGTGTAAATAATAAAGCTGTTTTATTATTATAAACAATTTTACTACCGTATATAAAAACAACCAAAGCAGTTTTATCCGGTGACTCTTGAATAAGATAGAAAAAAAATGTACATTTTTTACAGATTTTTTTTAAATAACAAAGAAGTGAAATAATTAACTAAGATCATTGATGTACATTTACAAAACAGGAGTACATGTTTTCATTTTTAAATTGGAATCTTGAAAAATTAAGAAAGTTGACAGTTAAAATTTAAAAAAATAAATGAAAGTTTGAAAATTTGTTATTGTTTCATTTTACCTTTTCAATGGCTGCCTTATGCTTGGTGGATTTCAGTTAAAGCTTGAATATCCGGCTTTATGTTCGTCAAGTTCAGGCGCAAGTCTCCTTTGAGGCAAATGTCCAACTTATTTCTTTGTTTTGTGAGTAGCTGGACAACAGAACTAAATCCTTTTTCAACTAAATATGTTGACGGGAACGAGATGAGAAGTGGTTCAGTTTTTCCCCACAGTTGTGGATAAGTGTCCATAATCTTCACCCAGCCTAACTCGTAACCGCTCTGCTTGAAAATGATTTTCGCCTCACAGTCATACTTCAGATCTAGAAACGCTGTCTGCAAAGAGTTATCATGCTTATCCACAGCTTCAAACGAGAATGGATCTAGAATACAATCAGGAATTTGTAACTTGGTCAAATCTTCAAATCATAATTCCATGTCAGTTTTTAACTGGTCAAGGTGTTCAGTAAATTTAGGATTTTGTCTTCTGGGAGTTCAGGAGTCCCGTTAGCTGACACTGAACACTTTAAGGGTCGGAAACTGAATCAGCTCTTTACAGCCAATATTTACCTTGTGAATATCAAACTTGGCGATGAATGATGAAATAATTCCTTTGGCCTTGATAAGGTTCATCTTGTTTCCTTGAAGCCTTATATTGACTTCATTTATTTTTTTAAAAATATCTGTAAGGTACGCAAGTTCCAACTTGCGTTGCTTCAAATTTTCACTTAAAACAGGATCAGACGTGTCGATAAACTCAGTAACCATGTCAAATAATTCGAAGAAACGGCGCAAACAGTTTCCTTTGGAAAGCTACCTCACGGCCGTATGTAGAAGCAAGCGTTCGAATTCCTCATCATTTTCATCGCAAAGTTGTTGGAACAGACGGTCATTGAGGGAATTAGCGTTAATCTTGTTGACACCAGTAATGACCAGTTCTAGGGTTTCATGCAGGACACCACTCAATATTTTCGCAGCTAAGTGTTGACGATGAATGACACAGTGAATAGTGATGACCTCTGGCACTTCTTTCTTAAGGTGGGATAGAAACCCAGCATGACGACCTGACATGGCAGGAGCACCGTCTGTTGCGCAAGCGCTCACGTTTTTTAGGGGAATCTCTTTTTCCTCAAAATAATCTTGCACCACTTTAAAAATCGACGATCCCTTCGTATCAGTGATCAAAGTTCTAGCAAACAGCATTTCCTCGGTAATTTCCTTTTATTCATTGATAAACCTCACATAAGCTAATAAAATTGCTTTGTTATCAATCACAGTTGATTCATCAATCTGCAAAGCAAATTTACTTTTTTTCAACAAATTGGTGAGTTTGGATTCAACGTCTGTGACCATTTCGTCAATTCGCCTGGAAACAGTAGTGTTGCTCAAAGAAACCAATTGACTTATCTTATTACTAGGGCCCTCGCCTAGCATGATTTCAACAATTTTTTTGGAAGCCGGTAAAACAAGAGTTTCGCCAATTGTGTGAGGTTTACCACATTTAGCGATCAATAAAGACACCCCCCTCGTAAGAAGCAAGAAGACCTTTGTCAAGATCGGTTGCTCGTTTATTAAAATCATTCACTCACATTAGGCTGTTTAACAGCTTTAGTTTGAGGTGTTGAAAATAACTAAGTTCTTTACTCACTTTTTCACTGTGTACTCTTGATAAATGATATTTCATTCACGAAGGCTTCATGGCTTCATTACTAGTAAATGTTTTATCGCACAAAAGACAATGTGGAAACTGCACATTTTGCGGTGACGTGATAAAACCGAATTTTAAATACTCAGCTGAGTATATTCGATACTTCTTCTTTTTTGAATCCATTGTGCATGAACAAACAAACGCATAAAAACAGAAAAGACACGCACAAATCTGATGGTGAGGCACACAAAGGCTAGTGAAGACTGAAGACGAATGTAGGTCAATGGCAAGTGTGTTGTGTTGGCATGAGGGGAGGAGGGTTGAGTCACCAGTCAGCCGCGCTGAACAACAACAGGTGGGGGACTGTGAAGAGGGGTGAGTTCAGTGAACTCGCCGGCTGAGAATAGCCAGTGACTCGTGCTACCCGGCAACTTCTACTGTACAGTACTATTTTAATTTTTCCCCCTTTGAATACTCATCTCCCCAAATCACCCCCCACTTATTTATTGCCTCCCTGATAACCCAAATCGCCCACATCTCACTCCAATCCTCTCAACCTTCCTTCAGACATTCCACTCCAATCCTTTAAGCCTTCCTCCAGATATCTCACTCCAATCCTCTCAATCTTCCTCCAGATATCCCACTCCAATCCTCTTAGCCTTCCTCCAGATATCTCACTCCAATCATCTCAACCTTCCTCCGGACATCCCACTCCAATCCTCTTATCCTTCCTCCAGATATCTCATTCCAATCCTCTCATCCTTCCTCCAGATATCCCATTCCAATCCTCTTAGCCTTCCTCTAGATATCTCGCTCCAATCCCCTTGACCTTTCTCAAGACTGTTTAGAGTACGGAAGGATTACCATCCTAAAATAATCACTCTTTTGCACATTTCAAGATTTATCTTTTATTTTACACATAGCAGTTGGAAAATGTTAACTTATTACATATAATAAAGATAAATAAAAATAACTTAATGGAATTCCTTACATGATTATTATTAAAACAATTTAATCTTATTACAATCATATTTCTCACTGTAAAAAATAAACAAACCCTAAGACATATAATCAAAGTAAATATATAAAAATTGTAGGGTCTACAATCCTTTATATTATGATTATCAAAAATAAAAAAAAGAGTTTTGAAACTACATAGATACATTATTTTTGATTTGAAGCACAATTGGTGGTCAGATGTTTATTGTTCTGTAAGCTCTCAGGCCCGGTACGCTCGCGCATAGCTGGTAGAGGGAGAAAGATTGAGGATTATTAGAAGGGGGGAGAGAGTAAAGTCAGTAAACAAAATATTGTACCTGAAGATACTAACTTGCCTTTCGTTTGTTTTGAAGATTGTTTTGGTTGAGATGTCTTTGAGGGTTTTTAAATTTCATTTCAGGGATGGAAAACTTTTCTGACCAGTGTGTCACTCAGGGGGCTTGCTGAATTTTTAAACTAGCTTATTTTCCCACCTGTTTAGTATGAATGTATCTACTGAGACAGTTGGGATCTATTTTTTTGTAGGTGTCAGCACCAAACTGATGTTTGGTTATCATTCCCCTAATGTCTCTAGGCTCGCTAGTCTTGCGCTTTTCTTTGTATAGCGGGAAAAACTGTTATCAAGCGTTTACAGCCTCGGGACACACAGCCATGAAACTCTCTCGGGTGAAATAATTAATAAGTGCTCAGGTAACAAGAAACAATAACTCTCCTCCGGTTAGTGAAGGATGAAGGACACAACTTACCGCGTGCATCCAAAGTCTTGCAAACACAATTTTTTGTAGTTGATGCAGTTTGTGGAGAAGACACCCTAGAAGATGCACATCTTCTCCCAGATGAACGTGCCAATTTGTTAAAATTAGGAGGCGTTGAACTACGAAAATGGTCAAGTAATACGCCTCAACTTCTTGATTCAGTGCCACAGGACCATAGAGAAACCCTCTCTATTTTCGGACACCAGAACATCCATTGTTCAGGATTCTCAGGCTCAAGTAGACACCTTGACTCTGACAACTTCTCCTATCGCATGCGAGTGACAGGAGACGCTCACAAGCCTACAAAGCGTAACGTTCTCTCAATTGGAGCTCAAATCTATGACCCTTGTGGTTGATGAACTCCTGTCGTGTTCTGGCCAAAGTCTTTCATCCAGCTGTTTTGGAAATTAGGTCTATAGTGGGATGAAACCTTGCCTGCTGACATTGCTAAAAACCGGGAAATATTTTTGAAGAATATGCCCGTTTTAGAAGGCATTAGCATACCACGCTATTTTTATCTCAAGTCTGCTACTAACATTCAACTACATGGGTTCTGTGATGCTAGTGAGGCAAGGTATGGATGTGGCCTCTACCTCAGATGTCTTGACCCCGACAGCAAAGTGACAGTAAGTCTTCTCATCACCAAATCACGTGTATCTCCCCTCAAAAGTATTTTCATACCTCGTTTGGAACTCTGCGCTGCTCACTTACTTGCCAAACTTAAGTACTAATGCACTGACCTCTTATCACCGCATTACAAAATTGAATCTAGAACTGCTTGGTCAGACATACACTATCTTATCGGCTCAAAGTTTGTGTCCAATACGTATCACACAAATCCAAGAATGGCTTCCTCCTCACACTTAGATGCATATCGATTCTCCCCAAAACCCTGCAGACTGTGTGTCTCGAAGTTTATCGCCTCCAGTTCTCAACGATCATCCTCTGTGGTAGTCTGGTCCTCCGTGGCTCTCTCTTCCACCTGTATGTAGCCTCTTTCTCATTTCACTTCTGTGGCCGAAGCGGCATTGCCCAACGTCAAACCCTCACCATAAAATGTTCTCATTGCAAATCCTTATACTGATTTGATTCAAATATTATTGCTCAAATAATCGTCGTGGACGAAACTCGTCAATATAATAGCTTTTGTACTTCACTTCCTTAAACACTGCAGATCGAAAGATCGCCAAACAGGACCCCTCAGCCCTCAAGAGCTCAATGAAGCCATTCAACGCATCTGCCAAGTTATCCAAGCTAGAACCTTCACCACAGACATAGAGCTAATTAAGGCTAAGAAACCATGCAGCACCAAACTTCAACGCTTATCCCCGTTCCTGGACAGCCAAGGAATATTGAGAGTAGGCGGACAAATTAGTCACTCAAATCTGGTTCACGAAGCTAAACACCCTATTGTGTTGCCAAAATTACATAATATTGTCAACCTGACAATCGATCACCATCATCCCAAGCATCTCCATGCTGGACCTCAACTGCGGCAGTCTATTTTATCTCAACAACTCTGGATCCTCTCTGTTTGCAGTACAATTAGACCTCGAGTTTTCAAATATATTCGTTGTTTTGGCTACAAACCAAAGCTCATAACTCCAATGATGGGTGATCTACCTGAACATTGACGCGCTCCCTCACGTCCATTTCTCAAATATGGAATGGATTGTGGAGGTTCATTCTCAGTAAAGTTACACACTCTCAGACGCCTCCAGCCTATTAAAGTCTATCTCTGTTTGTTTGTCTGCTTCTCAACTAAAGTAGTTCACCTCGACCTTACCTCAAATGCATTCATCGATGCCCTCACCCGCTTTGTCTCAATAAGAGGGCTCTGTTCAGATCTATATTCGAATTGTGGAACAAACGTCATAGGTGCCTTTCATCAGTTTAAGAAAACCATTAATGATCATCTATCTCAAGACCACACGCAACAACACCTTTAACTATTTTCATCACAACATTCCATCAAGTTTCATTTCCAGCCTCCAGACATACCCCTTCAGGGAGGACTTTGGGAATCTGTGACCAAAAGCGCCAAATATCACTTCTCAAGAGTAATTGGAGATCAGATATTGACCTTAGAATAGTCCATGACGTTGACGACTAAAGTGGAAGCTATGTTGAACTCTAGACCGTTAGTCCCTCTATCCACTGACCCATGCGAACTAGATTCCCTAACTCCGGCTCTCCTCTCGTTGCCGTACCTGAAACAGTTGTGTTTGACATACCATGCAACCGATTGTCCTCATTCATGAACCCAACACACCACCTCTGTCTTGGCGTCTTGGACGTGTCACTTTGACCTCTCCTGGAAAATATGGCATTGCACGAGCTGTACATCTGCGCACCCAAAAGAGAACACTTTTAAGGCCTGTTGTTAAAGTGTTTCCTCTCCCACTCAATTAGGTTTAAGGTTATATATTTGTTTTTACTTTTTTTGTATCTTTAATTGGTTTATATAGTATTTTTGTTTATTTCGTGGCCGTTGTTGTATATTTTGTTCACCTCATTCATTGAACTAGTAGTTCAAGGGGGGATATATGTTTAGTATTAATGTATCTACTGGGCCAGTTGTACTCTATTTTTGTTTTAATTAGCTATATTCATTATCATTAGGTGTCATAACCACACTGATGTCTTGTTATCATTTCCACCCTTCTACCCTAATGGCTCTAAGCTTGCTCATCCCACGCTTTTCTTATCATAACGTGCACAACTGTGATCAAGCGTCTTTAGTCTCGGGACACACAGCCATGGAACTCTCTCGACTAGCGTCTTTAGTCTCGGGACACACAGCCATGGAACTCTCTCGACTAGCGTCTTTAGTCTCGGGACACACAGCCATGGAACTCTCTCGACTAGCGTCTTTAGTCTCGGGACACACAGCCATGGAACTCTCTCGACTAGCGTCTTTAGTCTCGGGACACACAGCCATGGAACTCTCTCGGCTAGCGTCTTTAGTCTCGGGACACACAGCCATGGAACTCTCTCGACTAGCGTCTTTAGTCTCGGGACACACAGCCATGGAACTCTCTCGACTAGCGTCTTTAGTCTCGGGACACACAGCCATGGAACTCTCTCGGCTAGCGTCTTTAGTCTCGGGACACACAGCCATGGAACTCTCTCGGCTAGCGTCTTTAGTCTCGGACACACAGCCATGGAACTCTCTCGACTAGCGTCTTTAGTCTCGGGACACACAGCCATGGAACTCTCTCGACTAGCGTCTTTAGTCTCGGGACACACAGCCATGGAACTCTCTCGGCTAGCGTCTTTAGTCTCGGGACACACAGCCATGGAACTCTCTCGGCTAGCGTCTTTAGTCTCGGGACACACAGCCATGGAACTCTCTCGACTAGCGTCTTTAGTCTCGGGACACACAGCCATGGAACTCTCTCGGCTAGCGTCTTTAGTCTCGGGACACACAGCCACGGAACTCTCTCGACTAGCGTCTTTAGTCTCGGGACACACAGCCATGGAACTCTCTCGGGTAAAATAATTAATAAGTTGTGAAGAAACAAGATTGGGGTGCCTCAGCTATCATCTCATCACTACAGGTATTCTCAGTCACCATTTTCAAAGGTAGGCTCATAGTTAACTGATTTGTTTTCTCTTTGTTTGATAATTTAACGCGTGTGGAAAGTCTCATCTCTTAACATTGTACATCACCTTTTATATAAGTTTTTAATATGTCTTAGAAAATCAAAACTTTGTTTAATAGCCTTGATGATTTAAAAAAAAAATATTTAAAAAGCAATAAAAACTTCTCTTAAACATGCACCCCTCATCGTTTTTCCCCAAGACAGCTTCAAATTTCTAAATATGAACCCCAAAGCACTCAATTTTACTTCTCTCCCCAAAATTCATAAACCTAAAATTCTTATACGACCTTTGGTCAATTATCAGAATGCTCCCGCTTACATGATCACAAAACTCCTAGCCAAACTTTTACAACATAATTTACAACTACCATTCTCCTTTAACGTTAAAAGTTCTTATAACCTAATTGACAAACTTAAAAATATCTCCCTAAACAAACAATCTAAATTTCTTTCATTAGACATCTCCAACTTATACACAAATGTTCCTGTTAATGAAACCATCGACATCACCACCAATATTTAAAAAAATAACAACGTCTCTTCTGAGTACACCAAACAGATCATATCCATCCTCAAGACAGTTTCTGACAAAAATTACTTCCAGTTCAACAATAAATTCTATTCTCAAAAAGATAGCTTAGTCATGGGTTCTCCCATCTCCATTCTAATGTCAGAAATATTCTTACAACATTACGATAAAAAAATACTTGACAGACTTAACACCATTTTAGACGTTAAATTCTATTGTCGTTAAGTCGATGATATCCTGCTGATTTATGAACCACTTCCTAATTCCTCCTTAACTGAAATAAATCAAATTATAAATGATATTCATCCCAACCTCAAATTCACCGTTGAACATGAGATCAACAATAGCATCAACTATCTTGACATCTCCATTTCTAGAAATATGAACATCCGCTTTGAATATAAAATTTATAAGAAACCCACACACCTTGACACAATTATTCCCAATGATTCTAACCACCCCTCTTCTCATAAAAGAGCTTCCTTTAACAGCCTCATATACAGACTACTTCATATACCTTTAAATAAAAAGAATTACAAACTTGAACTTAACATCATCAAACAGCTTGCCATTACCAATGGATACTCTCATTCTCTAGTGTAGCGTATCCTTCAGTAACAAAAAGCTCAGTTAAGACACAAAACCACCCTTGTTCCCTCCAATGCCACGCCCAGTAATAAAAACAAATGGATCAAATTCAACTATACTGGAAAAGAACTTCACAAAATCTCCAATATCTTCAAAAAACACAAACTTAACATAGCTTATAGTATCAACAACAATATTAAAAAATTTATTAATAATTCCAATCTAAACACAAGTCAATATCAAAAAAGTGGCATCTACCAACTCACGTGTCAATGCAATAGTGTATACGTAGGAAAAAGTGGAAAGCGAATTTCAACCAGGTTTTCTGAACACATCAATGATTTTAAATACGACAAGAACAGATCTAAATTCTCTGAATATCTCAAAATTTCTGGCCATCAACCCACCCCCATGGACAAATGTATGAAACTACAGCTCCACCAAAGGTATAGCTATGAACACCGCAGAAAACGTTTTTATTCAAACCGCACTTCTCAATAGTAAAAAGTCCTTAACGAGCAAACACAATTTGAAAATTAAACCCTAATCAACACCTTAAGAAAACTTCCCCAACATACCAGATTAAAATAACCTATGTTCCTGCCCTTCCATCCAGTAGCTAATGACATGTTCGGGCCGGTGTCGTGAAGATTTGGACCTTCCATTTTTCCTTATTCTCATTTTCTAGTTTTCTTTCCACTCCTAATCAAGTTCATTTATCTACTAACAACTTATTCTTATATTATGTCATATCGTCCCCCCTTAATATTTTCATTATCTTTGACTTTCCAGATGTCTCTATAGTATTCATCTTAGTTTTCAATTACACAACCGTTCATGTTTTTATTTAGTTTGATTCTGGTAATGACTAGAGCAACTCTTTCAGACTGCACATAATGGTAAATATGACATTTCATTCTTCCCATTGGTTAATAATCACAGTTTATTCTCTTTCTGTTCCACTTTGTTTTTTCTTATTGGCCAACGCCCTATTTTTATTATTTTTTGGCCCATAACCTGTTACATTTTCTTTGGTTTTCTTTTGATTTAGTCTGATGATGGCGCCGTAGAGTGCAGAAACATGTAACAAATAACACAAATAGGCCATCTCTACTATGCCTGCATAAGGAGCATGGGACTCAGATAAGCAAATATAATTCAATAAAAAAAATTATTTATCCAACATTGTGTCAATTTTACAAGTTTTTCATCTTTCAATCACTCCTTCAATTAGATGACCACAAATTTATGTTAAACTAGTCATTAATAATCTGTACATGTGGTTTAGTTGTGTTAATTAATTTTAACGTGTTATAATTTTACTTGTTCACTGTAGTACAACTTGACTCACATTTTAATGTGTTTTATTACTTGTCATATCTAATCATATGTATAGAATTAACAATATTCACTTTAAATAATTTATACAGATATATTCATTAAAATTGCTTATATTTTCACTATAAGAAGTGTCTTAATATCTTTATCACAAATAGATTTTATATTGAATTCTATAATCTTAATTATAATTGCTTCCTTATTACACTTTCACCATGTTTTTTAAAAATGTTTTACAGTTGTTAATTTGTTTATTAAATTTACTTACATCTCTGTGTGCTCTATTAGTTTAATTAAGTTACAGACTTGATTAAGGCTCTTTTTTTATTTTACTTAATGACTTGTTTAGTTATAATTAATTTAGATGTATAAGTAATCAGTGTGTGTATGTAAGTGGTAATTTTAATAATCAAAACCTTGACTATTCCGTGGGCATTTTCATTCGTGTTTGGTCAGCAGCCTACCCCAATATCTCTAAAAGAACTCGTGGTTCACACTTTCACGTGTGAATGGCCTGTGACCCTCCCAGGTCACTTGAGTCCCACGTTACACTATGTTTAGTTCTGTTACTGTCGATGTACCACCCAAATCGTGTTTGCTTGCCAAAGATTTGCCATCCCTGTCCTATACTGACATCACGATTCACGAGCCCTCACAGGTAAACCATCACACTCATAATTAGTACAAGTAAGAATAACCAAACTGGTAGTGATATTTGTGGGAGTAAAACTAATAACAAAAACATCTCACCTCGTTTGGTGCCTCGGATGGTAGTTCCTTTACAAGCCAGGTGTCAAGCTCAACACTGTACCAACTAGTAATGTGGTGCTGCTCAAATTTTGTAAATGGTTTCAAAATGTTCTTAGTTACAAAATAGTGCTTTGTGTAGGTAGCTGTGTTGTAAGAGAGGATGGGGAAAATCCAGGTACTCAGCCTACATAAGCTGCTGACTTCATTTCTGACAATTGTCCTTTTATCTAAGCTGCTCTTTCCGCTTGTTAATTCATAAAGTAAGATCTTATAAATGATACTTTTCTTGGACCTCACAGCTCGACTCATGCCAAGAAACGTCATTTGTTTCCAAATACTTGTTTGAATGTAGACAAAAAAAAAGTTTTGGAATGTTGGCAGAACTAATTTTACAATCTTACAAGTTGCATCTAAAAAGGGAATTTTAAAATAATAATTAGACAGTATTTGGTTGAAGGCATTTACATTAAACTGTAATAAAATTAAAAAGCTATACCATATTAAATGTTTGTATATTTACGTGGACACCCCCCCCCCCTTTAGGCTGGTCCAACAAATTCCAGGGGGTCCAACACATTCTAGGGGGGGGGTCCAGATCCCCAGGACCACCACGCTTTCTACGCCCTTGCTTCAGTTGCATCCACACGAATGGTTCCAAGTCTCAGGCCTCCATTAGATGTGCGTTTATCGTGGAAAATTGTAAACTTTACCAAGTGAAACCAATGCTTTTACAGCTGAATTGTATGTAATTGAAGTTATACTTCTTTAGGCGCGTTATGAAAAAATGATGAGAGTGAAATTTTAAGATGCGCGCGCATCACTGTAACACAAAAGTAACAGGTTGAAGCTAAACCGCTCATTAAGTCTCGAAAAAAAAAGCTACCAACAAAATAGAAATAGAACCTCTGTTAGTCGCGCATGTTGGTACGCTCGTCGCCTCTGATCACTGTTTTCATATAATATATTATATAATATTTATCCACATGTTTCTAGTTTCTACATTCACAACACGTGTTTTAGTTTCATACAAGTGCGAATTATATATGTGCTAATAAATTATATTCAGTAGTGATTTAAATTGAATATTTTGATTAATATTATTTACTATTCGTAAATATTAGTGAAAAAAATTGTGCTTATAGACTTTTTCAAGTGCTCCAATATAATTGAGGTTAACTATCCGTATGTATTATTTATTGATATAAATTAAAATATTATTATTTAACATAATTAATACTAAATATTATTAAATTATTATTGTTAAATATTTATTATTGGTTATTTAATATTTAAAAAATATATATATATATTTAATGATGCCCAAGAAGTATAACTTCTCACGCGCGTACATAAGTACACACACCCATTTTTTAAAAATCGTTATGCTTTGTACTGTACATCGTAATTTTCAACGTTCCGCTCTCGTCTGCACAGATTCTATGAGAACTTTGTCAGCACTGTCCATTTTGTATTATTGGAATCCTCTTGTGACGATACAAGAACAAATTTTTAAAATGGGTTTGTTCAACCTCCGGCTTGTCTTCTGATGCATTCCTGGTTACGCTGGTCTCTCAGTTAATAAGCTGGCGGATCAGGCAGCCAAAGATGTAGTTAATATTCCTCCTGAGGTGAGTTTGGGTGTCATGTTTATAGACCTAAAGGTTAATGTTCAGCGTGGGGTCTTACGCACCTGTCACAAGCAATTGGTTTGATTCCTGCTCATAACAAGCTGCGATCTATTAAGGGCAGTGTGTCGCAATGGCCTTCTTCTTTAAGAACTTCTAAAAAATAAAGAGGTCATTGGAACTGGACTCCATCTCGCGTATACTTCACTGACCCGTTTTTTGTTTTTGAGAGGGGATCCACCTCCCATGTGTGAGCTTTGCGATGCTCCCATCAGTGGGCACCACATTTTGGTGGAGTGTCGCAAATATGCTTTTATTCGTCTGGCTCTTGATTTTAAAGGTGACCTTTGTTTTTTGTTACGTGACAGTGCGAATGGAGTTATTTGTTTATTTCATTTTATAATACAGGATAATCTTTAAAATTACATTCTCTATTCTATTTTCACTCTCATAGAGTGGCTCACTTGAATATTATCTCATATTGAGATTAGTTTGAACAATTTTAGTATATTTTAATAAATTGGTATTGTCTATTTAAGTAATTTTTCATATTTTCTTTTTATAGCAGGTGTATTATGACTAGTTATCCTCCTATTTAAGAATTTTACTATGTTCTTAACGATTCTATTAAGGCGTTAATGACCATTTTGTGTCGACGTGCCTTAAAATCCCAATAATAATAATAATAATAATAATAATAATAATAATAATAATAATAATAATATAGACCATCTCTCGGCTATAATATATTTCTTTCCTGGTTACTAACAATGATCTATACAGAGTATAATATAACTGAATGGACCACTGTGGCAAGAACTCTCGAGTTGCCTTCTGCACACCTATGCGCACCAAAGAAAGAAACTTCATAGTGTTTATGTCTCTCTTTTGCATACACAAGTCGATGAGCCATTTGGACACTATTTTATGCAAATTTATAAAATCTATCTGGTTATATTATATTTAATGTGATAAATGAATCACTAAAAGGTTTAAGTTAAATATCATAACTATGTAAATACCTATGACCGTATGGACAAATGAATGGATCCCTAGTAGTTTATAAGTCCTAGCTATTTCAGTAACAGGCTGGTGCCGCAAGAACGATACCAAAGCCAGGGTTTGTCCCATCTCTCTCTAGCAGACTAAAATATTGGCTGTCACATTTTTAAAATGGTGTGTTGATGTGTATTCAGGGTGATTAGAAACTCTCTTTACAAACTTTAATGGGAGATGGAATCTTAAAACAAACCTTTTACCTTAATCATTAATGTATATCTGCAGACGTAACCCTTAAGGGCTATAAGATACTGTTTGTATATTAAATGAACGTCAAGAAGTGTTGTACTTGACAGCGTCGACGTAGTGCTTGTTCATTTTCAAAGATTCCCCAGCCTCCCAAGCTAGATGCATATCAGCCATCCCATTTGATGCGTCACCCAATAGCACCTCTGCGGAAATATATTCAGTAATGAAAATGCTTGTTTTAGTGTTCCCTTTCTCCCATCAAAGATTGTTCGTAGAGTTTCAATACCACTCTGTATAAAGCTCACTGGTTAAACTCGTATAGACAAAGGAAGGGGGAGAGCTTTGAGCATGAGGCCAGCATTGCCAAATGTACGATCTGAATACATCTTCTTGTTACATAATAGTTTAATCGCTTTAAAAACTTGTGATACAATATGTAAGGTAATATCCTGGCTCTCTGGTATTAAGTTTCAATATAAACCATCAATTTATTAATAAATGACCAGTTTGTTTGTCTATCATGAGCATTGCGTGATATCGGTCGCACTCAGAGGTAATAAAATTTAAATTCATTAGCCTCTGTGCATGAACTTTTACACCTCCAAGCTGGAATTTTTGTATTAAATTTTTTTTAAATATTTACTTAAAACTGGGTCATAAGAACTAAATTGAACAGGTTTTTTGGGGGGGTTTGTTCAAAGCTAAGAAAAGCAATGGTCGGGTAGTTCCGTCCATTTCTAATAAAAATAGGCGAGGGAGCATTTGAAGTCGAAATTTTAAATTATAATAGTCCTTGCCCTTAACGCCTACAAGAAACTTTGGTATGTATCCCGATGGTGTTGAAATTAATTTGTAAATGCTAAGATTGACTTTGAATGTAGTACGGTACACCTGGTTTTTGTGACATATAATCCTAGAGATAAAGTAGTATACATTTCACTACTTATTACTTGAGATTAGAGGGTTGAAAGCCGTGTATTAGTCCGACATTGAATCCTGGTTGTCAGATGTTTGAAGGCAAAGGATTTGCTAGTTTATATGTTAAGTAATATATTGGTTGGAACCAAGTAGTGACAAATTACTATCTTATTTAGTTTTTGTGTGCAACTAGCAAAAATATTGCTCATAGATAGTTAATTTACTTGATAAATATGGCCTTTAATTGATTCGACACAACTACTAACCATGCTAACGGTTCAGTTCTGTTTATTCTCAATGCCCCGTTTGACCGATGAGCTCATACTCGTTATTCTGCCATTGGAGATGAACTACTTCTCGACTTGTTTACCCGCTTCAGTGGCCTAATGGTCTAAGGCGTTTATCTCATGTTAGATAGGCCTGCCGAAGATAGGAAGAACAGTGTTAAAATACCACTAGGGTCTACTGAGGGTGGTTTTACCTAAATGGTTACCCACTCTCCTTACAGGCAAATACTGCTATATTACCCCTAAAATGCTTCCTCCCTCAGTCCTACCCTATTGTAGTAATTGCTATCATATATGCGCATAACCTGAACAGGTAGTAAAACGCGGTGATAAAAATACTTGTTGCCTATTATCGGCTGTTTCTGATGATTATCTGTACAGCTTCCACGAGCGAATGAATCCCACACACTTGAGATTGTTGTCCCCCACTCGGCATAGCGACCGCTTGTAGTATTGCCAATAGCCCACTGATCTGCTGAACAGCCCTAGTGCGATAAATAGATGAAGCTGTGCTCAATACAGTTCGATTAACTTATTCTTCAATGTGTGGAAGGAAATCCTTTACAATTATTAGTATAATTTTGGTGTTAAAATAATATTAGCTCAACTAGTATGGTGGGGGATATCTTTGTAGTATTTTAACATTTATAATTACATATTTCAATAAGTTTTAGATATTGGCTACTGTTTCCAGGGATAGCCACTATTGCTGTCATTGCTGATTTCAAAACTATTTGGTATAGTAATCTATATAACATAGATTTTTTGTTTGAAGTAGAACAATTACTCCTAATTGTAATTTGCCGTCATTTAATGGCGGTATGTACTATTTTAAAACGCGTGCCGAAATGGATACGGATATACGTCGCAGGGAATATCTGAGCAAATGGTAATTTTGTAACAGCAATATATTTTTGTTGTTTATTTATTATTTTGAAATCTATTTGTAGTCTTATTTTATTTGCATAATTTGTTTTTAATATGGATTTAATTTAGATGACACAAAGTGTTGCTCCTCTTTACAGTGTTTAAAGAAAAGTTTGTGTCTGCTTGAAGATTTACTTTAGTACTTTAACCACAAATTACTCAGCTGAAAGGAATCTTTTTGATCTCGCAAAAGTCATAATAAACTCAGGCAATATTCAATAGTTTAACGGTCCTTGTAATTTTAAAATAACAATGTAAAACTGAACTATTAAGATGTGATTCTTTCCCTTGCTAATGAAAAGAGCAGGAAAAACATCTCTGTTTGTACCGTTAGGCTAATGCATCTCTGTTTTCTAAATATTCTTTGTTGTATTATTTCTTAAAATGGTTATATTTTAAATTCTTTATAGTTTTTTCTTTAAATATATGTATTTTTTCATGGTTGGTACAAATTTTTTGTCATAAAAATTCCTGACCTTTCCAGATATTCCAGACATTTAAAAAAAATCCTGCTAACCATTTTACAATATTTTATTAATTAATAGTTATTTGTTTTTTAATGCACTTATTACGTATTTTCGAAAACAATCCTACAAGCTACTAAAGAGAAACATTATTATTATTTATTTTTCTAGTATTAGTGTTGTCCCTGTGTAAATGTGTGAGTGAAATTGTGTGTGTGTGTGTGTGTGTGTGTGTAAGGGAGGAAGAAGAAAGATCCACCCTAAATATATTCGACCAGAATAGTAACACAAGCTCCCCGTGTTTGGTAGTCTGGTATATGCGAAAATGACGCCTTATGGCGTGTACAGAGAGAAAGTAGGATTCCTGCGCCAGCAATGAGTGTGTCTTTACAGATGGGACCGTTCATAGTGAAAGAAGGTTCGCTCTTATCAGCGCTGATACCCGGCACCGACAAATGTGCTACCCAGATGCCCTCTGTATATGTCGCACTACTAGAAGAATATTGTCACAACTCAAAAAATGCAAATATTCAAGAAAGAGGAAGAACGAAATTTTAAATTAAATTTACTAAATCGTGAATAAGCTATAGCAATTACAACTTTATATTTGGGTATGATGATTTTTATATCCCTTTAGTGGCTCTCTCTATATGTTTCACTTAAGACTTCCAGGACTACTCATAAGTATGATTTTTTGAACTGTGTCAATATTCTTGCATCATTGGTTATGGCTTTATCAAACTTGTGTCAGATTTAAAAGTAGAAAGGAAATAAATAGAAGTTTGAATTAAATAGCAATATAATTAGTTTGATAAAACATTGTGACACAATAAAAATACTAAAATATGAAGTTGACAGTTATAGAATTTCCTATAGGTATATTATTGTTACTAAGAAGGAGAGAAAATTCAAAATATAGCAAGAAGTATTCTTATTTATTTTTAAGTAAAACACAATACTTGACAAAGTAGTTTGACAATATTTAATAGAGCAGAACATTTGTTGATATATTAATTGAAACTAAACCCCTGTGTCGCCAGTGGGAGTTGTTGGTCATTTCTACCCACCTACCCACCAGTTCTTCTAAGTTCAAGCTTGGTTCCGTTCTATCAGTTGGTCATTCCTACCCACCTACACACCAGTTATTATAAGTTCAAGCTTGGTTCAGTTTTGTCTGTTGGTCATTTCTACCCACCTACCCACAAGTTCTTCTAAGTTCAAGCTTGGTTCCGTTCTATCAGTTGGTCATTTCTACCCACCTACCCACCAGTTCTTCTAAGTTCAAACTTGGTTCCGTTCTGTCTGTTGGTCATTCCTACCCACCTACCCACCAGTTCTTCTAAGTTCAAGCTTGGTTCCGTTCTGTCTGTTGGTCATTCCTACCCACCTACCCACCAGTTCTTCTAAGTTCAAGTTGGTTCCGTTCTGTCTGTTGGTCATTCATACCCACCAACCCACCAGTTATTCTAAGTTCAAGCTTAGTTCCGTTCTGTCTGTTGGTCATTCCTACCCACCTACCCACCAGTTCTTCTAAGTTCAAGTTGGTTCCGTTCTGTCTGTTGGTCATTCATACCCACCTACCCACCAGTTATTCTAAGTTCAAGCTTGGTTCCGTTCTGTCTGTTGGTCATTCATACCCACCTACCCACCAGTTCTTCTAAGTTAGAGTTGGTTCCGTTCTGTCTGTTGGTCATTCATACCCACCTACCCTACAGTTCTTCTCAGTTCAAGCTTGGTTCCGTTTTGTCTGTTGGTCATTCCTACCCACCTACACACCAGTTCTTCTAAGTTCAAGCTTGGTTCCGTTCTGTCTGTTGGTCATTCCTACCCACCTACACACCAGTTCTTCTAAGTTCAAGCTTGGTTCCGTTTTGTCTGTTGGTCATTCCTACTCACCTACCCACCAGTTCTTCTCAGTTCAAGCTTGGTTCCGTTCTGCCTGTTGGTCATTCCTACCCAAACACCCACCAGTTCTTCTAGTTCAAGCTTGGTTCCATTCTGCATGTTGATTATTCCTACCCAGCAGTTCTTCTAAGTTCAAGCTTGGTTCCGTTTTGTCTGTTGGTCATTACTACCCACCTACCCACCAGTTCTTCTAATTCTATCTTGGTTCCTTTCTGCCTGTTGGTCATTCCTACCCACCTACACACCAGTGCTTCTAAGTTCAAGCTTGGTTCCGTTCACTCTGTTGGTCATTCCTACCCACCTACCCACCAGTTCTTCTAAGTTCAAGCTTGGTTCCATGCTGCCTGTTGGTCATTCCTACCCAACTACCCACCAGTTCTTCTACGTTCAAGCTTGGTTCCGTTCTCTCTGTTGGTCATTTCTACCTACCTACACACCAGTTCTTCTAAGTTCAAGCTTGGTTCCGTTCTGTCTGTTAGGTCATTCCTACCCACCTACCACCAGTTCTTCTAAGTTCAAGTTGGTTCCGTTCTGTCTGGTGGTTATTCCTTCCCACCTACCCACCAGTTCTTCTAAGTTCAAGCTTGGTTCCGTTCTATCAGTTGGTCATTCCTACCCACCTACCCACCAGTTATTCTAAGTTCAAACTCGGTTCCGTTTCTGTCTGTTGGTCATTCCTACCCACTTACCACCAGTTCTTCTAAGTTCAAGCTTGGTTCCGTTCTGTCTGTTGGTCATTCCTACCCAACCTACCCACCAGTTCTTCTAAGTTCAAGCTTGTTTCGTTCTGCCTGTTGGTCATTCCTACCCACCTACCCACCAGTTCTTCTAGTTCAAGCTTGGTTCCGTTTGCTGTTGGTCATTCCTACCCACTACCCACCAGTTCTTCTAAGTTCAAGCTTGGTTCGTTCTGTTGTTGGTCATTCCTACCCACTACCCACCAGTTCTTCTAAGTTCAAGCTTGGTTCGTTCTGTCTGTTGGTCTTCCTACCCACTACCCACCAGTTCTTCTAAGTTCAAGCTTGGTTCCGTTCTGTCTGTTGGTCATTCCTACCCACTACCACCAGTTCTTCTAAGTTCAAGCTTGGTTCCGTTCTGTTGTTGGTCATTCCTACCCACCTACCACCAGTTCTTCTAAGTTCAAGCTTGGTTCCGTTCTGCTGTTGGTCATTCCTACCCACCTACCACCAGTTCTTCTAAGTTCAAGCTTGGTTCCGTTCTGTCTGTTGGTCATTCCTACCCACTACCCACCAGTTCTTCTAAGTTCAAGCTTGGTTCCGTTCTGTCTGTTGGTCATTCCTACCCACTACCACCAGTTCTTCTAAGTTCAAGCTTGGTTCCGTTCTGTCTGTTGGTCATTCCTACCCACCTACCACCAGTTCTTCTAAGTTCAAGCTTGGTTCCGTTCTGTCTGTTGGTCATTCCTACCCACCTACCACCAGTTCTTCTAAGTTCAAGCTTGGTTCCGTTCTGTCTGTTGGTCATTCCTACCCACTACCCACCAGTTCTTCTAAGTTCAAGCTTGGTTCCGTTCTGCTGTTGGTCATTCCTACCACCTACCCACCAGTTCTTCTAAGTTCAAGCTTGGTTCCGTTTTGTCTGTTGGTCATTCCTACCCACTACCACCAGTTCTTCTAAGTTCAAGCTTGGTTCCGTTCTGCCTGTTGGTCATTCCTACCCACTACCACCAGTTCTTCTAGTTCAAGCTTGGTTCCGTTGTCTGTTGGTCATTCCTACCCACCTACCACCAGTTCTTCTAAGTTCAAGCTTGGTTCCGTTCTGTCTGTTGGTCATTCCTACCCACCTACCACCAGTTCTTCTAAGTTCAAGCTTGGTTCCGTTCTGTCTGTTGGTCATTCCTACCCACCTACCCACCAGTTCTTCTAAGTTCAAGCTTGGTTCCGTTTGTCTGTTGGTCATTCCTACCACCTACCACCAGTTCTTCTAAGTTCAAGCTTGGTTCCGTTCTGCCTGTTGGTCATTCCTACCCACCTACCACCAGTTCTTCTAAGTTCAAGCTTGGTTCCGTTTGTCTGTTGGTCATTCCTACCCACCTACCACCAGTTCTTCTAAGTTCAAGCTTGGTTCCGTTTGTCTGTTGGTCATTCCTACCCACTACCACCAGTTCTTCTAAGTTCAAGCTTGGTTCCGTTCTGTCTGTTGGTCATTCCTACCCAACTACCACCAGTTCTTCTAAGTTCAACTGGTTCCTTCTTCTGTTTGTATTCCTACCACTACCCACAGTTTTCAGTTCAAGCTGGTCGTCTTCTGTTCATCCTACCCTACTACCACCAGTTCTTCTAAGTTCAAGCTTGGTTCCGTTCTGTCTGTTGGTCATTCCTACCACCTAACACACCAGTTCTTCTAAGTTCAAGCTTGGTTCCGTTCTGCTCTGTTGGTCATTCCTACCACCTACCACCAGTTCTTCTAAGTTCAAGCTTGGTTCCGTTCTGTCTGTTGGTCATTCCTACCCACCTACCACCAGTTCTTCTAAGTTCAAGCTTGGTTCCGTTCTGTCTGTTGGTCATTCCTACCCACCTACCACCAGTTCTTCTAAGTTCAAGCTTGGTTCCGTTCTGTCTGTTGGTCATTCCTACCCACCTACCCACCAGTTCTTCTAAGTTCAAGCTTGGTTCCGTTCTGTCTGTTGGTCATTCCTACCCACCTACCCACCAGTTCTTCTAAGTTCAAGCTTGGTTCCGTTCTGTCTGTTGGTCATTCCTACCCACCTACCACCAGTTCTTCTAAGTTCAAGCTTGGTTCCGTTCTGTCTGTTGGTCATTCCTACCCACCTACCACCAGTTCTTCTAAGTTCAAGCTTGGTTCCGTTCTGCTGTTGGTCATTCCTACCCACCTACCACACAGTTCTTCTAAGTTCAAGCTTGGTTCCGTTCTGTCTGTTGGTCATTCCTACCCACTACCACCAGTTCTTCTAAGTTCAAGCTTGGTTCCGTTCTGCTGTTGGTCATTCCTACCACTACCACCAGTTCTTCTAAGTTCAAGCTTGGTTCCGTTCTGTCTGTTGGTCATTCCTACCCACCTACCCACCAGTTCTTCTAAGTTCAAGTTGGTTCCGTTCTGTCTGTTGGTCATTCCTACCACCTACCCACCAGTTCTTCTAAGTTCAAGCTTGGTTCCGTTCTGTCTGTTGGTCATTCCTACCCACTACCCACCAGTTCTTCTAAGTTCAACTTGGTTCCTTCTGTCTGTTGGTCATTCCTACCCACTACCACCAGTCTTCTAAGTTCAAGCTTGGTTCCGTTCTGTCTGTTGGTCATTCTACCCACTACCCACCAGTTCTTCTAGTTCAAGCTTCGGATTACTCGTTCTTCCTGTTGTCATTCATACCCACCTACCACCAGTTCTTCTAAGTTCAAGCTTGGTTCCGTTCTGCTGTTGGTCATTCCTACCCACTACCCACCAGTTCTTCTAAGTTCAAGCTTGGTTCCGTTCTGTCTGTTGGTCATTCCTACCCACTACCCACCAGTTCTTCTAAGTTCAAGCTTGGTTCCGTTCTGTCTGTTGGTCATTCCTACCCACTACCCACCAGTTCTTCTAAGTTCAAGCTTGGTTCCGTTCTGTCTGTTGGTCATTCCTACCCACTACCCACCAGTTCTTCTAAGTTCAAGCTTGGTTCCGTTCTGTCTGTTGGTCATTCCTACCCACCTACCACCAGTTCTTCTAAGTTCAAGCTTGGTTCCGTTCTGCCTGTTGGTCATTCCTACCCACCTACCACCAGTTCTTCTAAGTTCAAACTCGGATCCGTTCTGTCTGTTGGTCATTCCTACCCACCTACCCACCAGTTCTTCTAAGTTCAAGCTTGGTTCCGTTCTGTCTGTTGGTCATTCCTACCCACCTACCCACCAGTTCTTCTAAGTTCAAACTTGGTTCCGTTCTGTCTGTTGGTCATTCCTACCCACCTACCACCAGTTCTTCTAAGTTCAAGCTTGGTTCCGTTTCTGTCTGTTGGTCATTCCTACCCACTACCACCAGTTCTTCTAAGTTCAAGCTTGGTTCCGTTCTGTCTGTTGGTCATTCCTACCCACTACCCACCAGTTCTTCTAAGTTCAAGCTTGGTTCCGTTCTGCCTGTTGGTCATTCCTACCCACTACCCACCAGTTCTTCTCAGTTCAAGCTTGGTTCCGTTCTGCTGTTGGTCATTCCTACCCAACTACCACCAGTTCTTCTAAGTTCAAGCTTGGTTCCGTTTGCCTGTTGGTCATTCCTACCCCTACCCACAGTTCTTCTAAGTTCAACTGGTTCCGTTCTGTCTGTTGGTCATTCCTACCCACCTACCACCAGTTCTTCTAAGTTCAAGCTTGGTTCCGTTCTGTCTGTTGGTCATTCCTACCCACCTACACACCAGTTCTTCTAAGTTCAACTTGGTTCCGTTCTGCCTGTTGGTCATTCCTACCCACCTACCACCAGTTCTTCTAAGTTCAAGCTTGGTTCCGTTCTGCTCTGTTGGTCATTCCTACCACCTACCACCAGTTCTTCTAAGTTCAAGCTTGGTTCCGTTCTGTCTGTTGGTCATTCCTACCCACTACCACCAGTTCTTCTAAGTTCAAGCTTGGTTCCGTTCTGTCTGTTGGTCATTCCTACCCACTACCACCAGTTCTTCTAAGTTCAAGCTTGGTTCCGTTCTGTCTGTTGGTCATTCCTACCCAACTACCCACCAGTTCTTCTAAGTTCAACTTGGTTCCGTTCTGTCTGTTGGTCATTCCTACCCACTACCCACCAGTTCTTCTAAGTTCAAGCTTGGTTCCGTTCTGCCTGTTGGTCATTCCTACCCACCTACCCACCAGTTCTTCTAAGTTCAGCTTGGTTCCGTTCTGCCTGTTGGTCATTCCTACCCACTACCACCAGTTCTTCTAAGTTCAAGCTTGGTTCCGTTCTGTCTGTTGGTCATTCCTACCCACTACCCACCAGTTCTTCTAAGTTCAAGCTTGGTTCCGTTCTGCTGTTGGTCATTCCTACCAACTACCCACCAGTTCTTCTAAGTTCAAGCTTGGTTCCGTTCTGCTGTTGGTCATTCCTACCCACTACCACCAGTTCTTCTAAGTTCAAACTTGGTTCGTTCTGTCTGTTGGTCATTCCTACCCACTTACCACCAGTTCTTCTCAGTTCAAGCTTGGTTCCGTTCTGTCTGTTGGTCATTCCTACCCACTACCACCAGTTCTTCTAAGTTCAAGCTTGGTTCCGTTCTGCTGTTGGTCATTCCTACCCACTACCCACAGTTCTTCTAAGTTCAACTGGTTCCGTTCTGTCTGTTGGTCATTCCTACCCACTACCCACCAGTTCTTCTAAGTTCAAGCTTGGTTCCTTCTGCCTGTTGGTCATTCCTACCCAACTACCCAAGTTCTTCTAAGTTCAACTGGTTCCGTTCTGTCTGTTGGTCAATTCCTACCCACTTACCCACACCAGTTCTTCTAGTTCAAGCTTGGTTCCGTTCTGCCTGTTGGTCATTCCTACCCAACTACCCACCAGTTCTTCTAAGTTCAAACTTGGTTCCGTTCTGTCTGTTGGTCATTCCTACCCACCTACCCACCAGTTCTTCTAGTTCAAGCTTGGTTCCGTTCTGTCTGTTGGTCATTCCTACCCAACTACCCACCAGTTCTTCTAAGTTCAAAGCTTGGTTCCGTTCTCTGTTGTGTCATTCCTACCACCTACCACCAGTTCTTCTAAGTTCAAGCTTGGTTCCGTTTGTCTGTTGGTCATTCCTACCCACTACCCACCAGTTCTTCTAAGTTCAAGCTTGGTTCCGTTCTGTCTGTTGGTCATTCCTACCCACTACCCACCAGTTCTTCTAAGTTCAAACTCGGTTCCGTTCTGTCTGTTGGTCATTCCTACCCACTACCACCAGTTCTTCTCAGTTCAAGCTTGGTTCCGTTCTGTCTGTTGGTCATTCCTACCCACTACCCACCAGTTCTTCTAAGTTCAACTTGGTTCCGTTCTGTCTGTTGGTCATTCCTACCACCTAACCACCAGTTCTTCTAAGTTCAAGCTTGGTTCCGTTCTGTCTGTTGGTCATTCCTACCACCTAACCACCAGTTCTTCTAAGTTCAAGCTTGGTTCCGTTCTGCCTGTTGGTCATTCCTACCCAACTACCCACCAGTTCTTCTAAGTTCAAGCTTGGTTCCGTTTTCTGTTGGTCATTCCTACCCACCTACCACCAGTTCTTTTCAAGTTCAAGCTTGGTTCCGTTCTGTCTGTTGGTCATTCCTACCCACCTACCACCAGTTCTTCTAAGTTCAAGCTTGGTTCCGTTCTGTCTGTTGGTCATTCCTACCCAACTACCACCAGTTCTTCTAGTTCAAGCTTGGTTCCGTTTTTGTTGTTGGTCATTCCTACCACCTACCCACCAGTTCTTCTAAGTTCAAGCTTGGTTCCGTTCTGCCTGTTGGTCATTCCTACCCAACTACCCACCAGTTCTTCTAAGTTCAAGCTTGGTTCCATTCTGCCTGTTGGTCATTCTACCCAATACCCACCAGTTCTTCTACAGTTCAAGCTTGGTTCCGTTCTGTCTGTTGGTCATTCCTACCACCTACCACCAGTTCTTCTCAGTTCAAGCTTGGTTCCGTTCTGTCTGTTGGTCATTCCTACCCACCTACACACCAGTTCTTCTAAGTTCAAGCTTGGTTCCGTTCTGTCTGTTGGTCATTCCTACCCACCTACCACCAGTTCTTCTAAGTTCAAGCTTGGTTCCGTTTGTCTGTTGGTCATTCCTACCACCTACCCACCAGTTCTTCTCAAGTTCAAGCTTGGTTCCTTTTGCCTGTTGGTCATTCTACCCACTAACCCACCAGTTCTTCTAAGTTCAAGCTTGGTTCATTCTGCCTGTTGGTCATTCCTACCCAACTACCCACCAGTTCTTCTAAGTTCAACTTGGTTCCGTTCTGTCTGTTGGTCATTCCTACCACCTACCCACCGTTCTTCTAAGTTCAAGCTTGGTTCCGTTCTGTCTGTTGGTCATTCCTACCCACCTACACACAGTTCTTCTAAGTTCAAGCTTGGTTCCGTTCTTCTGTTGGTCATTCCTACCCACCTACCCACCAGTTCTTCTAGTTCAAGCTTGTTCCGTTCTGCTGTTGGTCATTCTACCCAACTACCCACCAGTTCTTCTAAGTTCAAGCTTGGTTCCGTTCTCTGTTGGTCATTCTACCCCTACCACCAGTTCTTCTAAGTTCAAGCTTGGTTCCGTTCTGTCTGTTGGTCATTCCTACCCACCTACCCACCAGTTCTTCTAAGTTCAAGTTGGTTCCGTTCTGTCTGTTGGTCATTCCTACCCACCTACCCACCAGTTCTTCTAAGTTCAAGCTTGGTTCCGTTCTGTCTGTTGGTCATTCCTACCCACCTACCCACAGTTCTTCTAAGTTCAAGCTTGGTTCCGTTCTGTTTGGTCATTCCTACCCACCTACCCACCAGTTCTTCTAAGTTCAAGCTTGGTTCCGTTCTGCCTGTTGGTCATTCCTACCCACCTACCACACCAGTTCTTCTAAGTTCAAGCTTGGTTCCGTTCTTCTGTTGGTCATTCCTACCCACCTAACCACCAGTTCTTCTAAGTTCAACTTGGTTCCGTTCTGCTGTTGGTCATTCCTACCCACCTACCCACCAGTTCTTCTAAGTTCAAGCTTGGTTCCGATTCTTCTGTTGGTCATTCCTACCACCTACACACCAGTTCTTCTAAGTTCAAGCTTGGTTTCCGTTCTGTCTGTTGGTCATTCCTACCCACCTACCACCAGTTCTTCTAAGTTCAAGCTTGGTTCCGTTCTGTCCTTTTGGTCATTCCTACCCACCTACCACAGTTCTTCTAGTTCAAGCTTGGTTCTTTCTGCTGTTGGTCATTCCTACCACTACCCACCAGTTCTTCTAAGTTCAAGCTTGGTTCCGTTCTATCAGTTGGTCATTCCTACCCACCTACCCACCAGTTCTTCTAAGTTCAAGCTTGTTCCGTTCTGTCTTTGGTCATTCCTACCCCTAACCACCAGTTCTTTCAGTTCAAGCTTGGTTCCGTTCTGCCTGTTGGTCATTCCTACCCAACTACCACCAGTTCTTCTAAGTTCAAACTTGGTTCCGTTCTTCTGTTGGTCATTCCTACCCACTACCCACCAGTTCTTCTAAGTTCAACTGGTTCCGTTTCTGTCTGTTGGTCATTCCTACCCACTACCCACCAGTTCTTTCAAGTTCAAGCTTGTTCCGTTCTGTCTGTTGGTCATTCCTACCACCTAACCACCAGTTCTTCTCAGTTCAAGCTTGGTCCGTTTTGTCTGTTGGTCATTCCTACCCAACTACCCACCAGTTCTTCTAAGTTCAAGCTGGTTCCGTTCTGTCTGTTGGTCATTCCTACCACAACTACCCACCAGTTCTTCTAAGTTCAAGCTTGGTTCCGTTCTGTTGTTGGTCATTCCTACCCAACTACAACCAGTTCTTTCAAGTTCAAGCTTGGTTCCGTTTTGTCTGTTGGTCATTCCTACCCACCTACCACCAGTTCTTCTAAGTTCAAGCTTGGTTCCGTTCTGTCTGTTGGTCATTCCTACCCAACTACCACCAGTTCTTCTAAGTTCAAACTTGGTTCCGTTCTGCCTGTTGGTCATTCCTACCCACTACCCACCAGTTCTTCTAAGTTCAAGCTTGGTTCCGTTCTGCTGTTGGTCATTCCTACCCACTACCCACCAGTTCTTCTAAGTTCAAACTAGTTCCGTTCTGTCTGTTGGTCATTCCTACCCACTTACCCACCAGTTCTTCTAAGTTCAAGCTTGGTTCCGTTCTGCCTGTTGGTCATTCCTACCAACTACCCACCAGTTCTTCTAAGTTCAAACTCGGTTCCGTTCTGTCTGTTGGTCATTCCTACCACCTACCCACGTTCTTCTAGTTCAAGCTTGGTTCCGTTTGTCCTGTTGGTCATTCCTACCCACTACCCACCAGTTCTTCTAATTTCAACTTGGTTCCGTTCTTCTGTTGTTCATTCCTACCCACTTACCACCAGTTCTTCTAAGTTCAAACTTGGTTCCGTTTTCTGTTGTCATTCCTACCCACTCCCACCAGTTCTTCTCAGTTCAAGCTTGGTTCCGTTCTGCCTGTTTGGTCATTCCTACCCAACTACCCACCAGTTCTTCTCAGTTCAATTTGGTTCCGTTCTGTCTGTTAATCATTCCTACCACCTACCACCAGTTCTTCTAAGTTCAAGCTTGGTTCCGTTTTGTCTGTTGTCATTCCTACCCACCTACCCACCAGTTCTTCTAGTTCAAGTTGGTTCCGTTCTGTCTGTTGGTCATCCTACCACTACCACCAGTTTCTTCTCAGTTCAAGCTTGGTTCCGTTCTGTCTGTTGGTCATTCCTACCCACCTACCACCAGTTCTTCTCAGTTCAAGCTTGGTTCCGTTTTTCTGTTGTTCATTCCTACCCCTACACACCAGTTCTTCTAAGTTCAAGCTTGGTTCCGTTTTGTCTGTTGGTCATTCCTACCCACCTACCACCAGTTCTTCTAAGTTCAAGCTTGGTTCCGTTTCTGCTGTTGGTCATTCCTACCACCTACCCACCAGTTCTTCTCAGTTCAAGCTTGGTTCCGTTCTGCCTGTTGGTCATTCCTACCCACTACCCACCAGTTCTTCTAAGTTCAAGCTTGGTTCCATTTGCTGTTGTCATTCCTACCCACTACCCACAGTTCTTCTAAGTTCAAGCTTGGTTCCGTTTTGTCTGTTGGTCATTCTACCCACCTATCCACCAGTTCTTCTAAGTTCATCTTGGTTCCGTTCTGCTGTTGGTCATTCCTACCCACCTACACACCAGTTCTTCTAAGTTCAAGCTTGGTTCCGTTCTTCTGTTGGTCATTCTACCCACTACCACCAGTTCTTCTAGTTCAAGCTTGGTTCCGTTCTGCCTGTTGGTCATTCCTACCCAACTACCCACCAGTTCTTCTAAGTTCAAGCTTGGTTCCGTTCTGTCTGTTGGTCATTCCTACCCAACTACCCACCAGTTCTTCTAAGTTCAAGCTATGGTTCCGTTCTGCTGTTGGTCATTCCTACCCACCTACCCACCAGTTCTTTAAGTTCAATCTTGGTTCCATGTTCTCTGTTGGTCATTCCTACCCAACTACCCACCAGTTCTTCTAAGTTCAAGCTTGGTTCCATTTGCCTGTTGGTCATTTCCTACCCACTACCCACCAGTTCTTCTAAGTTCAAGCTTGGTTCCGTTCTCTCTGTTGGTCATTCCTACCTACCTACCACCAGTTCTTCTAAGTTCAAGCTTGGTTCCGTTCTGTCTGTTAGGTCATTCCTACCCACCTACCACACCAGTTCTTCTAAGTTCAAGCTTGGTTCCGTTTCTGTTGTTTTCATTCCTACACACCTACACACCAGTTCTTCTAAGTTCAAGCTTGTTTCCGTTCTGTCTGTTGGTCATTCCTACCACCTACCCACCAGTTCTTCTAAGTTCAAGCTTGGTTCCGTTCTGCCTGTTGGGATTACCTCCTACCCACCAGTTCTTCTAAGTTCAAGTTTGGTTCGTTTTGTCTGTTGGTCATTCTACCCACCTACCCACCCGTTCTTCTAAGTTCAAGCTTGGTTCCGTTCTTGCTGTTGGTCATTCCTACCCACCTACCAACCAGTTTCTAGTTCAAGCTTGTTCCGTTCTGTCTGTTGGTCTTCCTACCCACCTACCACCAGTTCTTCTAAGTTCAACTTGGTTCCGTTCTTCTGTTGGTCATTCCTACCCACCTACCCAACAGTTCTTCTAAGTTCAAGCTTGGTTCCGTTCTGTCTGTTGGTCATTCCTACCCACCCACCCACCAGTTCTTCTAAGTTCAAGCTTGGTTCCGTTCTGTCTGTTGGTCATTCCTACCCACCTACCCACCAGTTCTTCTAAGTTCAAGCTTGGTTCCATTCTGTCTGTTGATCACACTTAACCACCTACCCACCTACCCTACAGTAATCCCGCCAACATAACGGCAGGATTTCACTAGTTTTTAGAAGGTTGACGAACTATAGTAACAATCTATCATAGGTTGTGATATCTATAGACTCAGATGAAGCTATTTACTTTCCTAGGATACCAAGACATCTTAATATGGGGCTATTTCAGGCTTAATAACTTTGGCGAACTTTTCATTATCACCGTTTAACCGTTTGTGTTGTACGGATGTGAACTTATTACGATAATATGTTAGGGATGAGAAAGGTCGAATTAAGAGGAAGTGCACCCACATTTGTGTGGAAGGAGAGTGGAGAACCATTTAGGCAACACAGCGTTCAGTGCACCCCACAGAGATTGAACCCCGATCTCCCTGTCTTCCTGGCCAGTCTAACACGAGAATAATCCCTTAAACCACCGAAGAAAGTTTTGGCGAAATTAAATATGTAATTTTTTGCATTCAAAATTTATTATAACTAAGAACTTTATGCCGAAGGATTTTGAGATTTCTTATAGAAAGCCTTAACTTCGCCATTAGCGTCGAATATTATTATTAATATTTTTATTATTTTTATTATTAAAGACGTGTTTAAGGACGCTGAGAGATTGGTGGGTTTCACATGAGTCTGCACGGCATAGTCCCACCCTAGTTTAATGTTCTTACTCCAGGCCATCCTAACACTTGATATTCGAATAAGGACCAAGATAAAACAGGTATCTGATAGACATCCACCACCAAACGCACATTACCTTTTACTATGTTGTGTGTAGAATGTGTGTAGAATGTATGCTTTGATGAGTTCATAATGTGTGTAGAATGTATGTCTGATGAGTTCATAATGTGTGTAGAATGTACGAACTGATGAGTTCATAATGTGTGTAGAATGTATGTTTTGGTGAGTTTATAATTTGTGTAGAATGTATGCTCTGGTGAGTTCATAATGTGTGTAGAATGTATGCTCTGGTGAGTTTATAATGTGTGTAGAATGTATGCTCTGATGAGTTCATAATGTGTGTAGAATGTATGCTCTGATGAGTTCATAATGTGTGTAGAATGTATGAACTGATGAGTTCATAATGTGTGTAGAATGTATTCTCTGAGTTCATATTGTGTGTATGCTGTGAGTTCATATAGTGTGTAGAATGTATGCTCTGCTGAGTTTATAATGTGTGTAGAATGTATGTTTTGGTGAGTTTATAATGTGTGTAGAATGTATGTTCTGATGAGAACATAATGTGTGTAGAATGTATGTTCTGATGAGTTCATAATGTGTGTAGAATGTATTTCCTGATGAGTTCATAATGTGTGTAGAATGTATTTTCTGGTGAGTTCATAATGTGTGTTGAATGTATGCTCTAATGGGTTCATAATGTGTGAAGAATGTATGTTCTTTTGTGTTCATAATGTGTGTAGAATGTATTCTCTGAGTTCATATTGTGTGTATGCTGTGAGTTCATATAGTGTGTAGAATGTATGCTCTGCTGAGTTCATAATGTGTGTAGAATGTATGTTTTGGTGAGTTTATAATGTGTGTAGAATGTATGATTCTGATGAGTTCATAATGTGTGTATAATGTATGTTCTAATGAGTTCATAATGTGTGTAGAATGTATGCTCTGATGAGTTCATAATGTGTGTAGAATGTATGTTCTGGTGAGTTCATAATGTGTGTAGAATGTATGCTCTGGTGAGTTCATAATGTGTGTAGAATTTATGCTCTGATGAGTTCATAATGTGTGTAGAATGTATGTCTGGTAAGTTCATAATGTGTGTAGAATGTATGTTTTGGTGAGTTTATAATTTGTGTAGAATGTATGAACTGATGAGTTCATAATGTGTGTAGAATTTATACTCTGGTGAGTTTATAAATGTGTGTAGAATGTATGCTCTGATGGGTTCATAATGTGTGTAGAATGTATGTTCTGATGAGTTCATAATATGTGTAGAATGTATGCTCTGATGGTTTATGATGTTGTAGAATTATGCTCTGATGAGTTCATAATGTGTGCAGAATGTATGCTCTGGTGAGCTCATAATGTGTGTAGAATGTATGTTCTGATGAGTTCATAATGTGTGTATAATGTATGCTCTGATGAGTTCAAAACGTGTGTAGAATGTATGTTCTAATGAGTTCATAATGTGTGTAGAATGTATGTTCTGATGAGTTCATAATGTGTGTAGAATGTATGCTCTGATGGGTTTATGATGTGTGTAGAATGTATGCTCTGGTAAGTTCATAATGTGTGTAGAATGTATGTTCTAAATGAGTTCATAATGTGTGTAGAATGTATGTTCTGATGAGTTCATAATGTGTGTAGAATGTATGCTCTGATGGGTTTATGATGTGTGTAGAATTTATGCTCTGATGAGTTCATAATGTGTGCAGAGTGTATGCTCTGGTGAGCTCATAATGTGTGTAGAATGTACGCTCTGATGAGTTCATAATGTGTGTAGAATGTATGAACTGATGAGTTCATAATGTGTGTAGAATGTATGCTCTGGTGAGTTCATAATGTGTGTAGAATTTATGCTCTGATGAGTTCATAATGTGTGTAGAATGTATGCTCTGATGAGTTCATAATCTGTGTAGAATGTATACTCTGATGAGTTCATAATGTGTGTTGAATGTATGCTCTGATGAGTTCATAATGTGTGTAGAATTTATGTTCTGATGAGTTCATAATGTGTGTAGAATGTATTCTCTGGTGAGTTCATAATGTGTGTAGAATTTATGCTCTCATGAGTTCATAATGTGTGTAGAATGTATGCTCTGATGAGTACATAATGTGTGTAGAATTTATGCTCTAATGAGTTCATAATATGTGTAGAATTTATGTTCTAATGAGTTCATAATGTGTGTAGAATGTATGATCTGATGAGATCATAATGTGTGTAGAATGTATGCTCTGATGAGTTCATAATGAGTGTAGAATTTATGCTCTAATAAGTTCTTATGTGTGTAAAATTTATGCTATGGTGAGTTTATAATTTGTGTAGAATGTATGCTCTGATGAGTACATAATGTGTGTAGAATTTATGCTCTAATGAGTTCATAATACGTGTAGAATGTTTTTTCTAATCAGTTCATAATGTGTGTAGAATCTATGTTCTGATGAGTTCATAATGTGTGTAGAATGTATTTCCTGATGAGTTCATAATGTGTGTAGAATGTATTTTCTGGTGAGTTCATATTGTGTGTTGAATGTATCCTCTAATGGGTTCATAATGTGTGTAGAATGTATGTTCTTTTGTGTTCATAATGTGTGTAGAATGTATGTTCTGGTGAAGTTCATAATCTGTGTAGAATGTATGCTCTGATGAGTTCATAATGTGTGTAGAATGTATGTTCTGATGAGTTCATAATGTGTGTAGAATATATGCTCTGATAAGTTCATAATGTGTGTAGAATGGATGCTCTGATGAGTTCATAATGTGTGCAGAATGTTTGCTCTGATGAGTTAATAACGTGTGTAGAATGTATGCTCTGATGAGCTTATAACGTGTGTAGAATGTATGCTCTGATGGATTCATAATGTGTGTAGAATGTATGTTCTAGTGAGTTCATTATGTGTGTAGAATGTATACACTGGTGAGTTCATAATGTGTGTAGAATGTATGCTCTGATGAGTTCATAATGTGTGTAGAATGTATGTTCAGGTGAGTTAATAATGTGTGTAGAATGTATGCTCTAATGGGTTCATAATGTGTGTAGAATGTATGTTTCTGGTGAGTTAATAATGTGTAAATGTATGTTCTGGTGAGTTCATAATGTGTGTAGAATGTATGCTCTGATGAGTTCATAATGTGGGTAGAATGTTTCCTCTGATAAGTTTTATAACGTGTGTAGAATGTATGCTCTGATGAGTTCATAATGTTTGTAGAATGTATGCTCTGATGATTTCATAACGTGTGTAGAATGTATTCTCTGGTGAGTTCATAATGTGTGAAGAATGTATGCTCTGATGAGTTCATAATGTGTGTAGAATGTTTGCTCTGATTGGTTCATAATGTGTGTAGAATGTATTTTCTTATGAGTTCATAATATGTGTAGAATGTATTTTCTGGTGAGTTCATAATGTGTGTAGAATGTATGCTCTGATGATTTCATAATGTGTGTATGATGTAAGTACTGATGAGTTCATAATATGTGTAGAATGTATGCTCTGATGGGTTCAAATTGTGTGTAGAATGTATGTTCTGGTGAGTTCATAATGTGTGTAGAATGTATGCTCTAATGGGTTCATAATGTGTGTAGAATGTATGTTCTGGTGAGTTTATAATGTGTGTAGAATGTATGTTCTGGTGAGTTTATATGTGTGTAGAATGTATGTTCTGATAATTTCATAATGTGTGTAGAATGTATGTTCTGATGAGTTCATAATGTGTGTAGAATGTATTTTCTGATGAGTTCATAATGTGTGTAGAATTTATGCTCTGATGGGTTCATATTGTGTGTAGAATGTATGTTCTGGTGGGTTCATAATGTTTGTAGAATGTATGATCAGGTGAGTTCTTAATGTGTGTAGAATGTATGCTCTGATGAGTTCATAATGTGTGCAGAATGTATTCTCTGATGAGTTCATAATGTGTGTAGAATGTATGCTCTGATGAGTTCATAATGTGTGTAGAATGTATGTTCTGATTAGTTCATAATGTGTGTAGAATGTATGCTCTGATGAAGTTCATAATGTGTGTAGAATGTATGCTCTGATGAGTTCATAATGTGTGTAGAATGTATGCTCTGATGAGTTCATAATGTGTGTAGAATTTATGATCTGATGGGTTTATAATGTGTGTAGAATGTATGCTCTGATGAGTTCATATTGTGTGTAGAATGTATGCTCTGATGGGTTTATAATGTGTGTAGAATGCATGTTATAAATGAGTTCATAATGTGTGTAGAATGTATGTTCTAATGAGTTCATAATGTTTGTAGATAGTATGTTCTAATGAGTTCATATTATGTGTAGAATGTATGCTCTAATAGGTTCATAATGTGTTAGAATGTATGCTCTGGTTAGTTTAGAATGTCTGTAGAATGTATGTTATAGTGAGTTTATAATGTGTAAAGAATGTGTTGTTCTAATGAGATCATAATGTGTGTGGAATGTATGTTCTGATGAGTTCATAATGTGTGTAGAATGTATTCTCTGGTGAGTTCAAAATGTGTGTAGAATTTATGCTCTGATGAGTTCATAATGTGTGTAGAATTATGATCTCGTGAGTTCATAATGTGTGTAGAATGTATGCTATGGTGAGTTTATAATGTGTGTAGAATGTATTCTCTGATGATACATAATGTATGTAGAATTTATGCTCTATTGAGTTTATAATATATGTAGAATGTATGTTCTAATGAGTTCATAAAGTGTGTAGAATGTATGATCTGATGAGTTCATAATGTGTGTAGAATGTATGCTTTGATGAGTTCATAATGTGTTTAGAATTTATGCTCTAATAAGTTCATAATGTGTATAAAATTTATGCTCTAATGAGTTCATAATGTGTGTAGAATGTATGTTCTGGTGAGTTCATAATGTGTGTAAATGTATGCTCTGATGAGTTCATAATGTGTGTAGAATGTATGTTCAGGTGAGTTAATAATGTGTGTACAATGTATGATCTAATGGGTTCATAATGTGTTTAGAATGTATGTTCTGGTGAGTTAATAATGTGTGTAGAATGTATTTTCTGATGAGTTCATAATGTGTGTAGAATGTATTTTCTGGTGAGTTTCATAATGTGTGTAGAATGTATGCTCTGATGAGTTCATAATGTGTGTAGAATGTATGTTTGATGATTCATAATATGTGTAGAATGTATGCTCTGATGGGTTCATATTGTGTGTAGAATGTATGTTCTGGTGAGTTTATAATGTGTGTAGAATGTATGCTCTAATGGGTTCATAATGTGTGTAGAATGTATGCTCAGATGAGTTTATAATGTGTGTAGAATATATGTTCTGATAAGTTCATAATGTGTGTAGAATGTTTGTTCTGATGAGTTCATAATGTGTGTAGAATGTATGTTCTGGTGAGTTCATAATGTGTGTAGAATTTATGCTCTGATGGGTTCATATTGTGTGTAGAATGTTTGTTCTGGTGGGTTCATAATGTTTTTAGAATGTATGATCTGGTGAGTTCTTAATGTGTGTAGAATGTATGCTCTCATGAGTTCATAATGTGTGTAGAATGTATGCTCTGATGAGTTTCATAATGTGTGTAAAATGTATGCTCTGATGAGTTCATAATGTGTGTAGAATGTATATTCTGATTAGTTCATGATGTGTGTAGAATGTAGCTCTAATATTTCATAATGTTTGTAGAATGTATGCTATTATGGGTTCATAATGTGTGTAGAATGTATGCTCTGATAAGTTTATAATGTGTGTAGAATGTGTTCTCTGATTAGTTTATAATGTGTGTAGAATGTGTTCTCTGATTAGTTTATAATGTGTGTAGAATGTATGCTCTGATAAGTTTATAATGTGTGTAGAATGTATGACCTGAAGAGTTCATAATGTGTGTAGAAATATATGCTCTGATGGATTCATAATATGTGTAGAATGTATACACTGGTGAGTTCATAATGTGTGTATAATGTATGCTCTGATGTGTTCATAATGTGTGTAGAATGTATGCTCTAATGAGTTCATAATGTGTGTAGAATGTATGCTATGATGAGTTCATAATGTGTGTAGAATGTAGCTCTGATGAGTTCATAATGTGTGTAGAATGTATGCTAATGATGGGTTCATAATGTGTGTAGAATGTATGAACTGATGAGTTCATAATGTGTGTAGAATGTATGCTCTGATAAGTTTATAATGTGTGTAGAATGTATGCTCTGATAAGTTTTTAATGTGTAAAATCTATGAACTGATGAGTTCATAATGTGTGTAGAATATATGCTCTGATGATTTTATAATGTGTGTAGAATGTATGTTCTGATATGTTTATAATGTGTGTAGAATGTATGCTCTGATAAGTTTATAATATGTGTAGAATGTATGAACTGATGAGTTCATAATATGTGTAGAATGTATGCTCTGATGAGTTCATAATGTGTGTAGAATGTATGCTCTGATGAGTTCATAATGTGTGTAGAATGTAGCTCTGATGAGTTCATAATGTGTTTAGAATGTATGCTATGATGAGTTCATAATGTGTGTAGAATGTAGCTCTGATGAGTTCATAATGTGTGTAGAATGTATGCACTGTAAGTTTATAATGTGTGTAGAATGTATGCTCTGATATGTTTATAATGTGTGTAAAATCTATGAACTGATGAGTTCATAATGTGTGTAGAATATAGGCTCTGATGATTTTATAATGTGTGTAGAATGTATGTTCTGATATGTTTATAATGTGTGTATAATGTATGCTCTGATAAGTTATAATGTGTGTAGAATATATGCTCTGATAAGTTTATAATGTGTGTAGAATGTATGCTCTGATAAGTTTATAATGTGTGTAAAATCTATGAACTGATGAGTTCATAATGTGTGTAGAATATAGGCTCTGATGATTTTATAATGTGTTTAGAATGTATGTTCTGATATGTTTATAATGTGTGTATAATGTATGCTCTGATAAGTTTATAATGTGTGTAGAATATATGCTCTGATAAGTTTATAATGTGTGTAGAATGTATGCTCTGATAAGTTTATAATGTGTGTAGAATGTATGCACTGATAAGTTTATAATGTGTGTAAAATCTATGAACTGATGAGTTCATAATGTGTGTAGAATATAGGCTCTGATGATTTTATAATGTTTGTAGAATGTATGCTCTGATGAGTTCATAATATGTGTAGAATATAGGCTCTGATGATTTTATAATGTGTGTAGAATGTATGTTCTGATATGTTTATAATGTGTGTATAATGTATGCTCTGATAAGTTTAGAATGTGTGTAGAATGTATGCTCTGATAAGTTTATAATGTGTGTAAAATCTATGAACTGATGAGTTCATAATGTGTGTAGAATATAGGCTCTGGTGATTTTATAATGTGTGTAGAATGTATGCTCTGATGAGTTCATAATGTCTGTAGAATATAGGTTCTGATGATTTTATAATGTGTGTAGAATGTATGTTCTGATATGTTTATAATGTGTGTATAATGTATGCTCTGATAAGTTTATAATATGTGTAGAATGTATGAACTGATGAGTTCATTATATGTGTAGAATGAATGTTCTGATGAGTTCATAATGTGTGTAGAATGTATGCTCTGATGAGTTCATAATGGATGTAGAATGTAGCTCTGATGAGTTCATAATGTGTTTAGAATGTATGCTATGATGGGTTCATAATGTGTGTAGAATGTATGCTCTGATATGTTTTTAATGTGTGCAGAATGTATTCTCTGATAAGTTTATAATGTGTGTAGAATGTATCCTCTGATGAGTTCATAATGTGTGTAGAATGTATGTTCTGATGAATTCATAATTTGTGTAGAATGTAGCTCTGATGAGTTCATAATATGTGTAGAATTTAACAGGCGTTAGAATATATTAGTATTGGTCTCAAGCCATCTACATTGAGACAAAATACCTCGAAATCACATCCAAAACAGCTACTTTTAGCCTAGTTAACTAGAGACTAAATATCCCAAGACTATTTACTTCGAGACTAGGTATTCTAAGACAAGCTTCTATCCTATATTATACTATTTAGCTCAAGACCAGATGCTGCTTTGTGTTTATCAAATTTGTATCCGCACAGTTTCTATCATGTAAACAGGTAAGTTCCACTTTATTTTCATAGAGAGGCAAATAGTACATGTATAGTATTGTTGGAAACTGAAGAACCTTCCTTTGCTCGGCCAAACTATATAACATGTTCAATGATAAACGATGTTATGTTTAAATTACTAATCAATTATCTAGTTATCTCAGTTGAAAACTTTATAAATAAGTATTTAAACTAACGTTGCTCTCGAATTGACACTTCAATGGCACACGAATTCCATTAAAATCACACCCAAGATTTGTTTACTTCAATTCTGGTGAGTTGATGGATTTATACTTGAAAACAATGTAAGATAGTATGTGTGTAGTTTGTGGTTAAAGATTTGAGTGTTGTTGGCGAGACGTCACATCAATCGAAGAGGAGTGCCTTGAGTATATGCCCACACATGCGTGCCACTAGGTTGGGGTTGTCCTCACAAGGTAACACATAATAACATGTGGGACGATCCGATATTACCTAGTAAGAAAAACTGGCGGGTAGGCGTGATAGTGGGAGTGGATGAATGTTCGTGGAGCTTGTGCAAGCAATACAACCAGGGTTACAGACATTGTGGAGCTTATACAAGCAATACAACCAGGGTTACAGATTTAGTGGAGCTTATACAACAATACAACCAGGGTTACAGACTTAGTGGAGCTTATACAAGCAATACAACCAGGGTTACAGACTTAGTGGAGCTTATACAACAATACAACCAGGGTTACAGACTTAGTGGAGCTTATACAAGCAATACAACCAGGGTTACAGACATTGTGGAGCTTGTGCAAGCAATACAACCAGGGTTACAGACATTGTGGAGCTTGTGCAAGCAATACAACCAGGGTTACAGACTTAGTGGAGCTTATACAAGCAATACAACAAGGGTTACAGACATTGTGGAGCTTATACAACAATACAACCAGGGTTACAGACTTAGTGGAGCATATACAAGCACTACAACCAGGGTTACAGACATTGTGGAGCTTATACAACAATACAACCAGGGTACAGACATTGTGGAGCTTATACAACAATACAACCAGGGTTACAGACATAGTGGAGCTTATACAAGCAATACAACCAGGGATACAGACTTTGTAGAGCTTGTGCAAGCAATACAACTAGGGTTACAGACTTAGTGGAGCTTATACAAGAAATACAACCAGGGATACAGACATTTTGGAGCTTATACAAGCAATACAACCAGGGTTACAGACATTGTGGAGCTTATACAAGCAATACAACCAGGGTTACAGACTTAGTGGAGCTTATACAAGCAATACAACCAGGGTTACAGACATTGTGGAGCTTGTGCAAGCAATACAACCAGGGTTACAGACATTGTGGAGCTTGTGCAAGATATACAACCAGGGTTACAGACTTAGTGGAGCTTATACAAGCAATACAACCAGGGTTACAGATTTAGTGGAGCTTATACAAGCAATACAACCAGGGTTACAGCCTTAGTGGAGCTTATATACAACAATACAACAAGGGTTACAGACTTAGTGGAGCTTATACAAGCAATACAACAAGGGTTACAGACTTAGTGGAGCTTATACAAGCAATACAACAAGGGTTACAGACTTAGTGGAGCTTATACAACAATACAACAAGGGTTACAGACTTAGTGGAGCTTATACAAGCATAACAGGGTTACAGACTTAGTGGGCTTTACAAGAATACAATAAGGGTTAGACTGTGGGCTTATACAAGCAATACAACAAGGGTTACAGACTTAGTGGAGCTTATACAAGCAATACAACAAGGTTACAGACTTAGTGGAGATCTAATTACAAAGCAATACACAACACAAGGGTTACAGACTTAGTGGAGCTTATATACAAGCAATACAACAAGGGTTACAGACTTAGTGGAGCTTATACAAGCAATACAACCCGGGTTACAGACTTAGTGGAGCTTATACAACAATACAACAAGGTTACAGACTTAGTGGAGCTTATACAACAATACAACAAGGGTTACAGACTTAGTGGAGCTTATACAAGCAATACAACAGGGTTACAGACTTAGTGGAGCTTATACAAGCAATACAACAAGGGTTACAGACTTAGTGGAGCTTATACAAGCAATACAACAGGGTTACAACTTAGTGGAGCTTATACAACATACAACAAGTTACAGACTATGGGTTACAAGAATCAACAGTTAGACTTAGTGACATCAACAACAACAAGGGTTACAGACTTAGTGGAGCTTATACAAGCAATACAACAAGGGTTACAGACTTAGTGGAGCTTATACAAGCAATACAACAAGGTTACAGACTTAGTGGAGCTTATACAAGCAATACAACAAGGGTTACAGACTTAGTGGAGCTTATACAAGCAATACAAACAATGGTTACAGACTTTAGTGGAGCTTATACAAGCAATACAACAAGGGTTACAGACTTAGTGGAGCTTATACAATACAACAGGTTACAACTTAGTGGCTTATAAAGCATACAACAGGTACAGACTTAGTGGAGCTTATACAAGCAATACAAACAAGGTTACAGACTTGTGGAGCTTATACAAGCAATACAACCAGGGTTACAGACTTAGTGGAGCTTATACAAGCAATACAACCAGGGTTACAGACTTAGTGGAGCTTATACAAGCAATACAACAAGGGTTACAGACTTAGTGGAGCTTATACAAGCAATACAACAAGGGTTAACAGACTTAGTGGAGCTTATACAAGCAATACAACAAGGGTTACAGACTTAGTGGAGCTTATAACAATACAAAGTACAACATGGGTATAGTAAAAGTACAGACTTAGTGGAGCTTATACAAGCAATACAACCAGGGTTACAGACTTAGTGGAGCTTATACAAGCAATACAACAGGGTTACAGACTTAGTGGAGCTTATACAAGCAATACAACAGGGTTACAGACTTAGTGGAGCTTATACAACAATACAACAAGGGTTACAGACTTAGTGGAGCTTATACAAGCAATACAACATGGTTACAGACTTAGTGGAGCTTATACAAGCAATACAACCAGGGTTACAGATTAGTGGAGCTTATACAAGCAATACAACAGGTTACAGACTTAGTGGAGCTTATACAAGCAATACAACCAGGGTTACAGACTTAGTGGAGCTTATACAAGCAATACAACAGGGTTACAGACTTAGTGGAGCTTATACAAGCAATACAACAAGGGTTACAGACTTAGTGGAGCTTATAAACAATACAAATTACAACTTGGGTTTACAACAGACTTAGTGGAGCTTATACAAGCAATACCAACCAGGGTTACAGACTTAGTGGAGCTTATACAAGCAATACAACCAGGGTTACAGACTTAGTGGAGCTTATACAAGCAATACAACCAGGGTTACAGACTTTGTGGAGCTTATACAAGCAATACAACAAGGGTTACAGACTTAGTGGAGCTTATACAACAATACAACAAGGGTTACAGACTTAGTGGAGCTTATACAAGCAATACAAACATGGTTACAGACTTTGTGGAGCTTATACAAGCAATACAACCAGGGTTACAGACTTAGTGGAGCTTATACAAGCAATACAACCAGGGTTACAGACTTAGTGGAACTTATACAAGCAATACAACAAGGGTTACAGACTTTTTGGAGCTTATACAAGCTATACAACCAGGGTTAAATACTTAGTGGAGCTTATACAAGCATTACAACAAGGGTTACAGACTTAGTGGAGCTTATACAACAATACAACAAGGGTTACAGACTTATTGGAGCTTATACAAGCAATACAAACATGGTTACAGACTTATTGGAGCTTATACAAGCAATACCAACATGGTTACAGACTTAGTGGAGCTTATACAACAATACAACAAGGGTTACAGACTTAGTGGAGCTTATACAAGCAATACAAACATGGTTACACACTTTGTAGAGCTTGTGCAAGTAATACAACAAGGGTTACAGACTTATTGGAGCTTATACAAGCAATACAACAAGGGTTACAGACTTAGTGGAGCTTATACAAGCAATACAACAAGGGTTACAGACTTAGTGGAGCTTATACAAGCAATACAACAAGGGTTACAGACTTTGTAGAGCTTGTGCAAGTAATACAACAAGGGTTACAGACTTAGTGGAGCTTATACAAGCAATACAACAAGGGTTACAGACTTAGTGGAGCTTATACAAGCAATACAACCAGGGTTACAGACGTTGTGGAATTTGTGCTAATAATACAACCAGGGTTACAGACATTTTGGAGCTTATACAAGCAATACAAACATGGTTAAAGACTTAGTGGAGCTTGTACAAGCAATACAACCAGGGTTATAGACATTGTGGAGCTTATACAAGCAATACAACCAGGGATACAGACATTGTGGAGCTTATACAAGCAATACAACCAGGGTTACAGACATTGTGGAGCTTATACAAGCAATACAACCAGGGTTACAGACATTGTGGAGCTTATACAAGCAATACAACCAGGGTTACAGACTTAGTGGAGCTTATACAAGCAATACAACAAGGGTTACAGACTTAGTGGAGCTTATACAAGCAATACAACAAGGGTTACAGACTTTGTAGAGCTTGTGCAAGTAATACAACAAGGGTTACAGGCTTAGTGGAGCTTATACAAGCAATACAACAAGGGTTACAGACTTAGTGGAGCTTATACAAGCAATACAACCAGGGTTACAGACATTGTGGAGCTTATACAAGCAATACAAACATGGTTACACACTTTGTAGAGCTTGTGCAAGTAATACAACAAGGGTTACAGACTTATTGGAGCTTATACAAGCAATACAACAAGGGTTACAGACATTGTGGAGCTTATACAAGCAATACAACCAGGGTTACAGACTTTGTAGAGCTTGTGCAAGTAATACAACAAGGGTTACAGACATTGTGGAGCTTGTGCAAGCAATACAACCAGGGTTACAGACATTGTGGAGCTTATACAAGCAATACAACCAGGGTTACAGACTTAGTGGAGCTTATACAAGCAATACAACAAGGGTTACAGACTTAGTGGAGCTTATACAAGCAATACAACAAGGGTTACAGACTTTGTAGAGCTTGTGCAAGTAATACAACAAGGGTTACAGGCTTAGTGGAGCTTATACAAGCAATACAACAAGGGTTACAGACTTAGTGGAGCTTATACAAGCAATACAACCAGGGTTACAGACATTGTGGAGCTTATACAAGCAATACAAACATGGTTACACACTTTGTAGAGCTTGTGCAAGTAATACAACAAGGGTTACAGACTTATTGGAGCTTATACAAGCAATACAACAAGGGTTACAGACATTGTGGAGCTTATACAAGCAATACAACCAGGGTTACAGACTTTGTAGAGCTTGTGCAAGTAATACAACAAGGGTTACAGACTTAGTGGAGCTTATACAAGCAATACAACCACGGTTACAGACTTAGTGGAGCTTATACAAGCAATACAACCAGGGTTACAGACTTAGTGGAGCTTGTGCAAGTAATACAACCAGGGTTACAGACGTTGTGGAATTTGTGCTAATAATACAACCAGGGTTACATACTTTGTTGAACTTGTGCAAGTTATACAATTTCTGAATGAGACCAAGATGCCAAACTTTGTCGAAAGCTTTTTCGACGTCTAAGAAAATGGTTATTACTTATTATTTTATCTTTATATGCATTTGTTACATCTTCTACTATGTTTATTGTGGGATTGGTTGTGGAATGGTGGTCTCTATATCCAAACTAAATGTTTGGATTAACACCTAGCCTATCGTTTATTCTCTTCAGTCTTTTGAGTATTAATCTCTCGTAAACTTTACCATGGGTCGTGAGTAAACCTGTCGGCCTTCTTTTCTGAGGGAACATCACGTCCTTCCCAGGTTTGGGGATTGTTATTACCCTAGCCAGCTTCCAGTCAGCCGGGGAATAGTAGATCGTCAGTAATGAGTTAAGTAAGGTAAATAGCGCTATTACCGCTCTCCCTGACAATTGTTTTAATAACTCGTTAGTCAGGTAGTCGTGTCCTGCCAATTTGTTCCTAGGTAGTTCCTTTATGGTGGTGGTGAGCTCTTCCAGAGCAATTAATTCTGTCGTAGTGACGTTTGGTTCTTCCAGATAATCCCTGACTGTCTCTGGTAAAGTCGTGATGACGGAATTGTTTCTCTATAACCACGGATATGGCTCCAAATATCTATGTGCTTTCATAAATCATGCCGTGTTCCCCCTGTATAGCTGGTACAGTCCTATTTCTGGCAGTTCCCCTGAGCTGTCGTGTTACTGTTCACAACTTATCTCTGTCAAGTGTGGCCTTAGAGACGTATGAGTCCCATATATGTTTTTTTGATATCCTTGACTCTCCTACTAACTTGGGCTCTGAGTCAGTTGTAGGTCATCCTGTGGTGTGGGGCTTTGTACTTCTGGCAGTCCCATCTCGCTTCCCGTCCTGTGTGTGGGGTTCTGTACTTCTGCCAGTCCCATCTCGCTTCCCGTCCTGTGTGTGGGGCTTTGTACTTCTGCCAGTCCCATCTCGCTTCCCGTCCTGTGTGTGGGGCTTTGTACTTCTGACAGTCCCATCTCGCTTCCCGTCCGGTGTGTGGGGTTCTGTACTTCTGCCAGTCCCATCTCGCTTCCCGTCCTGTGTGTGGGGCTTTGTACTTCTGACCAGTCCCATCTCGCTTCCCGTCCTGTGTGTGGGGTTCTGTACTTCTGCCAGTCCCATCTCGCTTCCCGTCCTGTGTGTGGGGCTTTGTACTTCTGACAGTCCCATCTCGCTTCCCGTCCTGTGTGTGGGGCTTTGTACTTCTGACAGTCCCATCTCGCTTCCCGTCCTGTGTGTGGGGTTCTGTACTTCTGCAGTCCCATCTCGCTTCCCGTCCTGTGTGTGGGGCTTTGTACTTCTGCCAGTCCCATCTCGCTTCCCGTCCTGTGTGTGGGGCTTTGTACTTCTGACAGTCCCATCTCGCTTCCCGTCCGTGTGTGTGGGTTCTGTACTTCTGCCAGTCCCATCTCGCTTCCCGTCCTGTGTGTGGGGCTTTGTACTTCTGACAGTCCCATCTCGCTTCCCGTCCTGTGTGTGGGTTCTGTACTTCTGCCAGTCCCATCTCGCTTCCCGTCCTGTGTGTGGGGCTTTGTACTTCTGACAGTCCCATCTCGCTTCCCGTCCTGTGTGTGGGTTCTGTACTTCTGCCAGTCCCATATCGCTTCCCGTCCTGTGTGTGGGTTCTGTACTTCTGCCAGTCCCATCTCGCTTCCGTTCCTGTGTGTGGGGTTTGTACTTTCTGCCAGTCCCATCTCGCTTCCCGTCCTGTGTGTGGGCTTTGTACTTCTGCCAGTCCCATACTCGCTTCCCGTCCTGTGTGTGGGGTTCTGTACTTTTGACAGTCCCATCTCGCTTCCCGTCCTGTGTGTGGGTTCTGTACTTCTGCCAGTCCCATCTCGCTTCCCGTCCTGTGTGTGGGGTTCTGTACTTTGACAGTCCCATCTCGCTTCCGTCCTGTGTGTGGGGTTTGTACTTCTGCCAGTCCATCTCGCTTCCCGTCCTGTGTGTGGGGTTCTGTACTTTTGACAGTCCCATCTCGCTTCCCGTCCTGTGTGTGGGGTTTGTACTTCTGCCAGTCCCATCTCGCTTCCCGTCCTGTGTGTGGGGTTCTGTACTTCTGACAGTCCCATCTCGCTTCCGTCCTGTGTGTGGGCTTTGTACTTCTGCCAGTCCCATCTCGCTTCCCGTCCTGTGTGTGGGTTCTGTACTTCTGCCAGTCCCATCTCGCTTCCGTCCTGTGTGTGGGGCTTTGTACTTCTGCAGTCCCATCTCGCTTCCCGTCCTGGTGTGGGGTTTGTACTTCTGCCAGTCCCATCTCGCTTCCCGTCCTGTGTTTGGGGTTTGTACTTCTGCCAGTCCCATCTCGCTTCCCGTCCTGTGTGTGGGGTTCTGTACTTCTGCCAGTCCCATCTCGCTTCCGTCCTGTGTGTGGGGCTTTGTACTTCTGCCAGTCCCATCTCGCTTCCCGTCCTGTGTGTGGGGCTTCTGTACTTCTGCCAGTCCCATCTCGCTTCCGTCCTGTGTTGGGGTTTGTACTTCTGCCAGTCCCATCTCGCTTCCCGTCCTGTGTGTGGGGTTCTGTACTTCTGCCAGTCCCATCTCGCTTCCCGTCCTGTGTGTGGGGCTTTGTACTTCTGACAGTCCATCTCGCTTCCCGTCCTGTGTGTGGGGCTTTGTACTTCTGCCAGTCCCATCTCGCTTCCCGTCCTGTGTGTGGGGTTCTGTACTTCTGCAGTCCCATCTCGCTTCCCGTCCTGTGTGTGGGGTTCTGTACTTCTGCCAGTCCCATCTCGCTTCCCGTCCTGTGTGTGGGGTTCTGTACTTCTGACAGTCCCATCTCGCTTCCCGTCCTGTGTGTGGGGTTCTGTACTTCTGCCAGTCCCATCTCGCTTCCCGTCCTGTGTGTGGGGCTTTGTACTTCTGCCAGTCCCATCTCGCTTCCCGTCCTGTGTGTGGGGTTCTGTACTTCTGACAGTCCATCTCGCTTCCCGTCCTGTGTGTGGGGCTTTGTACTTCTGCCAGTCCCATCTCGCTTCCCGTCCTGTGTGTGTGGGGTTTGTACTTCTGCCATCCCATCTCGCTTCCCGTCCTGTGTGTGGGGTTCTGTACTTCTGCCAGTCCCATCTCGCTTCCCGTCCTGTGTGGGGCTCTGTACTTCTGACAGTCCCATCTCGCTTCCCGTCCTGTGTGTGGGGTTCTGAACTTCTGCCAGTCCCATCTCGCTTCCCGTCCTGTGTGTGGGGCTTTGTACTTCTGCCAGTCCCATCTCGCTTCCCGTCCTGTGTGTGGGGTTTGTACTTCTGCCAGTCCCATCTCGCTTCCCGTCCTGTGTGTGGGGTTCTGTACTTCTGCCAGTCCCATCTCGCTTCCCGTCCTGTGTGTGTGGGCTTTGTACTTATGACAGTCCCATCTCGCTTCCCGTCCTGTGTGTGGGGCTTTGTACTTCTGCCAGTCCCATCTCGCTTCCCGTCCTGTGTGTGGGGCTTTGTACTTCTGCACAGTCCCATCTCGCTTCCCTCCTGTGTGTGGGGTTCTGTACTTCTGCCAGTCCCATCTCGCTTCCCGTCCTGTGTGTGGGGCTTTGTACTTCTGCCAGTCCCATCTCGCTTCCCGTCCTGTGTGTGGGGCTTTGTACTTCTGACAGTCCCATCTCGCTTCCCGTCCTGTGGTGTGGGGTTCTGTACTTCTGCCAGTCCCATCTCGCTTCCCGTCCTGTGTGTGGGGCTTTGTACTTCTGCCAGTCCCATCTCGCTTACCGTCCTGTGTGTGGGGTTCTGTACTTCTGCCAGTCCCATCTCGCTTCCCGTCCTGTGTTTGGGGCTTTGTACTTCTGCCAGTCCCATCTCGCTTCCCGTCCTGTGTTTGGGGCTTTGTACTTCTGCCAGTCCCATCTCTCTTCCCGTCCTGTGTGTGGGGCTTTGTACTTCTGCCAGTCCCATCTCGCTTCCCGTCCTGTGTGTGGGGCTTTGTACTTCTGCCAGTCTCATCTCTCTTCCTGTCCTGTGGTGTGTGGTTCTGTACTTCTGCCAGTCCCATCTCGCTTCCCGTCCTGTGTGTGGGGTTCTGTACTTCTGCCAGTCCCATCTCGCTTCCCGTCCTGTGTGTGGGGTTCTGTACTTCTGCCAGTCCCATCTCGCTTCCCGTCCTGTGTGTGGGGCTTTGTACTTCTGCCAGTCCCATCTCGCTTCCCGTCCTGTGTTTGGGGTTTTGTACTTCTGCCAGTCCCATCTCGCTTCCCGTCCTGTGTGTGGGGCTTTGTACTTCTGCCAGTCCCATCTCGCTTCCCGTCCTGTGTGTGGGGCTTTGTACTTCTTTCAGTCCCATCTCGCTTCCCGTCCTGTGTGTGGGGTTCTGTACTTCTGCCAGTCCCATCTCGCTTCCCGTCCTGTGTTTGGGGTTCTGTACTTCTGACAGTCCCATCTCGCTTCCCGTCCTGTGTGTGGGGCTTTGTACTTCTGCCAGTCCATCTCGCTTCCCGTCCTGTGTTTGGGGTTTCTGTACTTCTGACAGTCCCATCTCGCTTCCCGTCCTGTGTGTGGGGCTTTCTACTTCTGCCAGTCCCATCTCGCTTCCCGTCCTGTGTGTGGGGCTTTGTACTTCTGCCAATCCCATCTCGCTTCCCGTCCTGTGTGTGGGGTTCTGTACTTCTGCCAGTCCCAACTCGCTTCCTGTCCTGTGTTTGGGGTTCTGTACTTCTGACAGTCCCATCTCGCTTCCCGTCCTGTGTGTGGGGTTCTGTACTTCTGCCAGTCCCATCTCGCTTCCCGTTTCTGAGCTACAAGAATGTCCAGGTCTGGATACTCAAGTCGGAGGTCATGATGTATGGGTTGTTGTGCGACTCTAGTGACCATTCCGACACCACGTCCCTCTTAACCCCTTCTTCCTCGAGCCCCCCCTCCCCCGCGCGGTCCGCTAAACGGGCCAACGTCCTCCCCAAGGCCCGTCCACTAAGTTCCAAACACTCTAAGAGATCGCGCCATGACGAAGGGCTCGGTCAAGCTAAAGACCATAAACAATAAAAGGGAAAAACCCTATTCAAAGGTAAAAACATGTAACAATGATGCAGTAGTTTTAGTCTTAGATTAAGAATAAGAAGTTTAAAATAGACATGATAGAATAAGTTAGAGAATAAGACCGAGGAGGAGGGTTGGGCCCACCCTCCTCTCGATGATAGAGATTGCACATGTACGGACATAAGAAAAAAAAAAATAAACAGTACCTGTCTCCTACCTATTGATTTGGTTTCATTTCTTTAACACAAACACTCCTCTGCGCTCAGAATCATTCGGGCCGCCACTCCTCATGACCCCCCCTACAACACCATTTCCGTACCGTCGCAGCAAGGGAGGTATCTGCCATAAGGCCAGGGGAAAGCAGTATCGTATTTTCAAGGCCCTCCTCACACAGACACCTTTTCATATCCATCTGCGTTATCCCCCCCCCCCTGCCCGTTCCTCCTAAACCTGTTCCCACGCAATCCACCTACCGATTACGACCCCTCTCTCTTCCTCCTCCGTACCATCTAGTCAACTATCACCCCCTGCCCCTCTCAGACCCCAGAAGAACTCATTTAAAATGTCTAACCAATAAAAAGGTGCAGCTGAAACTTCGCGACCTAGGTTTAGGTTCCAGCTCCCCGAAGCATGAAAAGACAGTCGAGGAAGAACAGGGTGTCCTAGTAGTGTTTTCCCGGGAAGCTTCTTGAACCGAGGTCCTGAAGAGTTGTAATGTAGCGTTATCCTATTCTATTGAATCTAAATCCAGTATTTCTGGTAAGGTGTTCTCTAATGTCTGCCTAAACTCATCCCAGTCACAAGTTGCTGTTGTTTGTTTGAGTCTTCTTATCTCTAAGTTAATGTCAGTTTTAACTTCACACAATATAGGATTGTGGTCATAATCCAGTTCCTTTAGTAACATCATATCCTCAGTGGTTACACCAATGCTGGTCAATGCCACGTCTATGATTTCGGGTCTTTTTAGGTAGTTTGATGGATAAATGTTGGTTCGTCTGGGGCAACAACAACGTAGTCGTCTGTGTCGGCGTGATCTGCTAATACTTGTCCGTTTCCGGTGGTTACTCCACTGTTCCAAATTGTGTTTTTAGAGCTGAGATCACCCGCCAAAAATAGTTTGTTTACGTTGGTGATTACGTCTAAGCCTTGCGGTAGTAGCATCTTAGTTGGCCACGAATCGAACCCTCCCACCGCTAGTATTTAAATTTATTCCCGTGGCTTCTATATTCAGGAGATTTTGAAAATGATGTGGGTAGTGAGGTAAATGAGTCTTGATATAGATAGCCGTGCCTTCTCCTCTGCCTTGGGGCCTATCGTTTATATACATAGTGTAGCTGTAAAAGTAGATATTTATCTCTAGGTTTAGATGGGTCTCATTAATTAGGGCAATATCTATTGAATAAGTTTTAAAAAGATCTTCTAGCTCCTTAGCTTGTGTGAGTATCCTGTTCGAGTTCCATATAAAAACCCGAAGTATGTCTTTCCTCACCGTCACGTATGTGTTATTCATAGTAGGTCGAGAAGTATTCGGTCACTCCCTCTAACAGTATCATGAGTTTTTCAGTCCTATCGGTAGCCTCCCTGAGTATAGTGAAGTATGGTCTTGAAAATGTTTAGGTCCTCGAGCAGGTTGATGAATTAATTTTATATCTTTGAGTGGGGAAGTGGTGTTTTCTTGTTGTGGTCGTTTGTTGCGCCCCACAATAACATCGGTATAGGAGCGGTAGATGGATGCGGCCTCTGCGGTTTGTTTAGGTGATGGGCCTGGGGGTGGTTGGTTGGTCGGAGGGATTGTTTGATGGGTGCGCGGGATAGGAGGATAGTTAATACCGGTGGTCGGTGGGGGCGTTGTCTGTGTGAGTCGCATCTATCGTGTGTTGGTTTGATTATTTCTGGCCTCCAACAGTTGCACGTATAGTGGGCACTTGCTGTATTTGGCTGTGTGTGGGCCCTTGCAATTGATACTTCTTGCTGGAATCGTGTTGTCTTCTTGGGGTGAGGTGTGCTCCAAGACACTTCACGCATCTGGGCATGTTCAAACCGTTGTTCTTCGTGTGCCCATGTCGCCGACACTTATGACATTGCACGATCACGCTTAGGGGAGGGATGTAGTTTTTTACCCTTGCTCTCGTCTGATTAAGATACCTAACTTCAAAGATAGTGGTGTGAGTTTCAGTCTTAGCAAGCGAGACCAAAATTTCGGGAGTAGAGTCACAGTTCACGTGGTTTTGGTCGCTTCTGCCTATCGGCTAAACTGGCTCACGTCAGTCAATGTGTATCTTAGGTCTATTAGATTTGATTTTCTGTCCTCAGGGTCCATGTTTGGAGGCAGTCCCTTTATTACTACCTTTACGGGTTTGTCGCATGGTAGTGAGTAGGTGAAAAACTCTTGGTTCCTTTTTGAGGAGGGTTTGTACAAATTTGAAGTCGTGGGTCAAGGTGGTTTGTATCTTAAGTCCACCCTTGATGTAACTACTACTATTTTTGATCCAGTGTCTTTCACTATCTCGGTTATCTTTTTGTAATTGTGGATCCCTCCAGTCACTATTGGGGAAAGTTTTTCTTTCTTGTTGGTGTCTGTCTGTGTTGAGGGAGTGTCGTTGTTTATTTGTGTCTCTGTTTTTAGTGGTGTGTATTTGTTTTCAACCGTGTTCCGTGGTGATAGTGTTCTTTGATTGTGTCCTGTCTGTGTTCCTACATTTCCTCTTACATCTGAATTTTTCGACTAGGGTGAATGAACCGTTGCTGTGGTGATAAGTTTCCATGTTGGTTGTCTCCTGGTTAGCCTCCGAGTTAGAAAAGTTAGCATTTCTGTGTGTTCGTGTTTTTGTAAAGATCAATGTGGTGTCGTTTGTTTCGAGTGTTGCCACAGCCATTTCGCGCAGCCCTGACAAGGGCAGGTTAGTGGCGCAGGGGTGTGAGGGATAGTGGGGGCTCTCCCTCTCTGTGGTGTGTTGTTGTGTGTGTCCCCAAGACGGTCACCGACTACAAGGTATTGCTTTGCAGCCTGCCACGTATTATTTGATTCACCTACTGGTTGGCACTGTTAGAAACAACGCAGTTCAGGAGCCCACACAGACCACCTCATGCTCTGTTGTGTAGGGGGATTGGACTAAGTTCGTTGTCTGGTGTCGGCTTACTCTCCACTGTCGTCACTGTCTTCTCCAGGAACAGCAGAAGAGTCCGACCTCCTCAGAATCTCGTAGTAGAATAACAGTCAAGTGAGAGTCGTGGCAACAAATAACCCTTTTACCCTCTCGGCTGTTGCCCGACTCTGAATATCCACCTTGACAGAAACACCAAACTAAGTCATCAGAGAAAGGGCTAATATTTTTCTGTTTGAGCACCGAGTCACTGTCGTGACTCATTAACTCGTAAATGAAATTTAAAATCTATGAAATGAAACCAGTGAAATGAAGATGTAAAAGAAATACAGGCATATTAGTACATAACCCTTTGAGGTGGAATTGGTGATAGTGAGTGATTGTGCAGGGTCTCGGATATGGGGAGGATTTAATTTTCTTCCAGGACTGGATATCCAACTGGAGAACTAAAGTAAATCCCGCTAAATCAGCAGCCGTAATCTTAGCTAAAGGTAGGAAACCGCTCCCCCCATCACTTACCCTATTCAACACAGAGATCCCACTCCAAGATGAAGTCAAGTTCCTTGGGATCACAATAGATAGGAAACTCCCCTGGAGGAATCATATAGATAAGACTAATAGAAAATCAATGGCTAGATTCATACAATTGTACTCACTGTTCAAAGGAGGGCAGCTCTCAATTCCCACTAAAATACCACTATACAATACATCATTCGTTATAATTGTGAAAGGAAGGATTTTTTTTCTTGGATAAGGGAGGTTTGGATATTGGTTTTTTTTTCGTTTTTTTTATTTATTCAAGACTTGGACGTTTGTATGGTCTTTCTTGGTGCGGATCATAGTTTCCCAATGATTTTATGATGGTATTTTCGTGTGATGCGCTTTGTTCGTAGAATTTCTTTCTTCTTTTCTTAAATATTTTGGTGAGTGTCTTACTGTTTGTCAGAATTTTGTTCTGCGTTGTTTGCAGCTTGGTTACGTGGGACTTCGATGCGTAGCCCCATCCTACGCAGCCGTAGAGGATGGGTTGAATCACACTCTTGTAAACTATCAACTTTGTTTTTTGGCTAAGTTGTTGCCCTTAGAAGAGTGGGTATAGTTGAATAAATATTGCCGTTACTTTTTTTTCTCTTCAATGTGCTTTGCTCATGTTAGTTTTCTGTCTATGGTTATTATCAGGTACTTGGTATCATCTTTGAATGGTATTTGCTCCTGGAAGAGGGTGAAGCTCTCGAGTGGCAATATTCTTTTCCTGGTTACTACCAGCGCCATGGACTTTGTGTTGTTTACTTTTATTCTCTATTTTGAGAGCCAGGTTTTGAAAGTCTTGAGGAATCTTTGCAATGCTAGCCAAGCGTAGGGGATATTTCTCTCTTTGGTATAAATCAGGGTGTCGTCTGAAAACATTCTTTACTGTCATTTTTGGTTGCGTCGGGATATCTGCTACGTATATATTGTAAAGAAAGGGTGCCAGTACCGACCCTTGCGGTACTCCTGCATTTATACGCACCCTTTCGGAAAGTGAGCCTTCGGATGTATTGTTGAGTGTTGTTTTTTGAAGACAAATTGGTGATCAAGGATTGTCCTATTTACTTCTGTATGATGTTATAGTCTCCTTAAGATTAGTGATTCAAAAATTTGGCCAGTCGTGTTGAGTAAGCTGATCGGTCATCTGTTTTGTGGAAAGATGCCATTTTTTCCCGGTTTAGTTATTGTTATTACTTTAACCTTTTTCAAGGATTTTGGAATGTAGGTTAGTTTGAGAGTTGCATTTAGTATCTGGGTGAGGTGAACTATTGCATATTGTGGAAGGTATTTTAGCGTCTCGTTCTTGATGCCATCTATTCCTGGTGCCTTGTTGTGTCGAAGAGATTTAATAACATTTTGTAGTTCCTCTTCAGTAATTGGGTCTGGAGTCTCTGTTATAGGTCTGGCTTTGTTAGCGTTTACTCTTCTGATAACGTCTCTGTTGAACGTTACGTCATGTACTTGGTTTGGTTGAAATTGTTCTCCTAGAGTTAACGCTATTTCGTTAGCTTTGTCCACGCTGGTGTAGACCATCCCTTGTTGACCGTGGATGGTTGGTGTTTCACGTTTTTCTTAAGTTCCTTTTAGTATTCTAGTTAAGGACCACGTTTTATGTAGGTTGGTTGCTGTGTCTGTGGCAAAATTGTTCCAGTTTGTTCTCTTGGTTTTGTTGACAGTTCTTTTGACCATTGCTTTAATAATGCTGTATCTGATACGTTTTTGGGGTGTTCTTAGTCTCTGCCAGTCTCTGAGCGCTTCTCTTTTTAGGGCTATCAGTTAGCTTAGTTAGGGTTGGTCAATCCTTAGATCCTGCTGTTTATGAGATGTAGCATCGGATGTTTTATGATAGACACGAAACAAACATAAATAGTCAAGCCTTACCCCGTTTGCTTGTTGACTGGGGCTGCGTGGAAGAACGACACAAAATCATCTAATGCACCTTCACTGAACCGGGAAAATTGTATACTGTTTGTGAAGACTGAATGGCAAGTTCAAGCCAACGCCTTGGGTTGAGTGGACTTGCGCAGTAAAGAGATCCCCTTCGATAAGATTCCCGAACGCCCACGGGCTCTCCCGAAGCAAATCAACATGCGTTTTCTTGTTTTCCTTTGTATTCTCGAATGTTATTCCCCCTTTTTTTCCATCTTCCCTCTTCTGTGCTCTTAGGGTATATATTCTGGTGCCTGTGGCTACGAACTTTACAATTGGGCCTGAGTCATATCAGGGATACGATTAGCTCCGGCTTTCAGCAACGTAAAATGTAAGAACTAAATTCACTTTCGGCAAATTAAACTTCTTTTTTTTTTAATGTAAATCTTTTCAAAATTCCTTTTTGGCTTAATATTCAAAAAACTTTAAAATTAATCTGACAGTTAGGAATATACTTTATCTTTTTTTAGAGATCACTTCATTGCAAGGTCAGGGCGTCTTATCGCCAGTAGAGTCATAAATAATCGATTGTACCGATTATGTACTGTAATATTTAATTAATGTTCACGGGAACTGTTTATATATTTTAATTTTAATTATCTTGTTGTCATTTGCTATGTCCCATTTTAATGGGCGAATATTTAATATTTGAATTTAAATTATCTTGTTGTCATTCGCTATGTGCCATTCCTAATGGACGAATATTTTATATTTGAAATTAGTTTATCTTGTTGTCATACGCTATGTGCCATTCCTAATGGACGAATATATTATATTTGAAATTAGATTGTGTTGTTGTCATTGACTATGTGCCATTTTTAATGGACGAATATTTAATATTTGAATTCAAATTATTATGTTGTCATTTACTATGCGCCATTTCTAATGGGCGACATCTTAAGTTAACATTTAGGTAATCTGATGAATATTTAACCTCAGACTCTCTAGCTTTGACTTCAATTCATAGTTGTTTATGAATTTCATCTATTTCCTTTATACATCACAACAACAACAATGTAAAAATTGAATGGAACTGTTAAACATCTAATTGAGCGATAGCTAATAAATATCGACTGACCATGACTTATACTAATTTTTATTATATATACCCCACCATACCCAAGGTATTACGTCTAATATTTTTCTATTGTTTATTATGAATGGTAGGCAGGTTGCATTCTCTTACTTTTTCCAGAGGTAGACGACCCCTTTTAATAGCTCAGCAACAGGTGTGAGATTTGCGAGCTTCAGTATTTGAATGTTTTGGGTATAACATTCAAAGCCTTAAACTCCATTGCACTCACTTCTGTTGTTGTCACCCCTTTTTGTATTCTTTTTGTATTATTTAAGCATCCTCCCTTGAGGATGCTTCAGAGAGTTCGTGGTATGCAGATTGTATGTTTCTTGAACTGGCGTCATGAATACGTCTATGGCTGCATCTACGTCTCCTTCTTATTCAATCTCTAAATTTCTTGGGAATACTTCTTGAAAGTCAGATTTAAATTTCGTCTAGTCCGTTGTCTTTGTCGTCAGTTTGTGCCAGCTGGTTTGGTGTTCTGTGTTTACGTCCCATTCACAAAGTACTGGGTTGTGGTCAGAGTCTAGTTCTTGCAGTACTGATAAGGTTGCAGGTGTTATTTTCAAGTCCAGTAATAGTATGTCTAGGACGAGAGGTCTGTGGAGGTAGTTTGTGGGATAGAAGGTTGGTGATTCTGGAGCTAACACGTTGTAGTCTATATCTGATGAATGTTCTTCTAATATTCTTCCATTTTCATTGGTCGTACGACTATTCCATATTGTGTTTTTACTATTAAGATCTCCCCCTATAAAGTAGTTGCTATTTGCCGTAACGTTATCGAGGTCCCTTTTTAGTTGAATCTTGGATGGAGGGTTATAAACCACCAAAAAGTTATTATGTCCGGTTTTAGTGTTGATTGCTACAGCTGTGGCCTCAAGGTTTTCTGTGTCGTAGATATCTGCTTTTTAGTGTGGTAGAAGATCTTTGACAAGGACAGCTGTCCCCCCACCCCCACCCTTGCATGTTTTCTGTCCGTACGGTATATACTGTAGCCTGTAATGCTTAGTCGTTTTCCTGCCTGTAGGTTTGTTTCACATATGAGAGCCAGGTCGATCCCATATGTTCTTAGCAAGTCTTCAAGCTCATGCTTCTGTTGTAATAGTCCATTGGCGTTCCAAATGCGGATCCTGAGCTGTTTTTTTAAATTATAATTTGGTTTTATTCGACATCACCATTAAGATATAAGTCGGTGGCTGCTTCGATTAGAATCATAAGTTTAGTTGTTTTGTCATCAGCCTGTCTGATTTTGGCTAAGTAAGGTTTGAGATGTTTGAGTAATCCACATATGTTCATTTCTTTAAAAATGGTTATTATTTCTTTGAAGTCAAATGGGGCGGATTGATCCTGTTACTTTGACTTATGTGAGGTGTTCCGTCTGTTAACTAAGGTATCTCTGTAAGAGCGTGTGTTGTGCTAGAGTTGATAGTGTGTTACTGGTTTGCGGGGTAGTGAAGGGAAGAAGTTTTCAGATGTAGTCTCCATTTGTGTCGAGGTAAGTAGTTTCTCTTTTTTCTGCTGCCTTTGTTCGATTTTCTTTTCGATCATTTTTAAATATTCCGGACATTTGGAGTAGTTGGCTGTATGCTTTCCTCCACAGTTCACACAGTTTGCTGGCGTTGTGGTGTCTTTTTTCTGACAATCTGAGGTCAAATGTGCTGTCAGGTATTTGACGCATCTCGGATTGTTAGAGCAGTTGTTTTTGGAATGTCCAAATTTCTGACACCTGTGGCATTGCAGGATGTGATTTTGGGTCTGTACATAGTGTTCTATTTTTACTCGTATATTATTTATGGAAGTCTCTTGGAACAGTTTGAAATTCTTGTCTGTTCTCGCGAGAGTACAGACGAAAATTGGAAGTAGTGTTATGTTGTCTTGCAAGTTGTCATCTGGCTGTGTCCTTGTGGTAAATTGTCGCACGTCTATTGCTGTGTAATCCAATGCTGGTAGCTCCTCTTTGATGTATTCTACCGGCGTTTTCGGTGGTAGTCCCTTAATAACAACTTTAAATGGTTTGTCACTCAGCAGTGTATAGGTATGAAATTCCTAGCCTAACTTTTTGAGAAGGGCTTGTAGAACCTTAAAGTCCTCTAGAGTTGTTGTGTGTATTTTCAGACCATATTTAATTTAAAATACCTTTAATGCCCATATAATATCTGTTTTCATTGTTTTAACAATTTTTGAATAGTTTGCCGTCTCTGCTATGACAATCGGTGGGATCTTTGGCTTGGATTATTGAGTTACAGTGTTGTTTGCCCTAGAGCTTTCATTCCATATGTCTGCAGTTTCCATTGGTTCTTCGTGGTCTGAAAGTGTCACGAATTGGTTAGTAACTTTGATCGCCTTAGGAGGTTTGTTCTCCTTGGCTTTGAATAATAGTTTCCTCTTTAGAATCGTTGCTGCAACGAATTCGTTGTCACCCGTTTCTTCATCTAATTGCTCTACATCAATGTCATCGTTAAGATTCCTGGACCAGTCCTGAGTCAAATGCCTCTTCTGGTGTTTACGTTCGTTTTCTGAGAGTTTGTCCATTTTGTTTGTTGTTGGCCCTTAAAAGGGCCGACAACAGTTTACTGTATTTTTGTTACTTAGGTAGATTTTCGTTGGTCACCAGTCTCAATGGTGTAGTCTGTCAATGTTAGGTTCACTTGTAGAATGCTCACCGTTTTTAAACCGACGACCTCCGAGATCTGAAGTAGAGTTCACAGATTTACATATGCTTGGAGTATTTTCTAGAGGATCTGCTCCTCTGCCAGCCGTTATTGACTAATCCAACTGCCTCAGATGGTTTAAAATTGATAGGATAATTTTTCACGGTGAGAGGCATCCCATGGAATAACTGCGTTGATGTGTACACAGATGGCACGAAGGCCAAGATTTAGAAGACAACCAGTGCGGTCTCAAGAATACAACAAAAAGTTCAGCAGTAGCCAATTCGTCCTTCTTCGCCATACTCTTGCTGGAAAAAAAGTTCACCCTCCCTAAATATATTTTGGACGAAAGCGTGAAAATAACTAATTTGATCAAATCACGACCTAAGAATACAAGCGTATTCAAAATGTTGTGTGATGGCTTGGGGAGTCTACATACAGTAAATCTTTACTTCTTCCGACCAAAAGTAAGGTGGCTTTCTCGTGTCAAAACTAATACTCGGCTCCTCAAAATGAGGTCTTAAATCAGAAACCTTTCTGATTGACAACGACTTCTCTTTGTAAGACAGGCTGTGTGATGAGCGTTGGCTTATGAAATTGGTGTATTTAGAAAACATTTAAAAAAAAGTGAATGACTTAATTCCCTCATGTTAATCTGCTAAGTTTGCTTGATAGTTTCAACTGTTATTTTCCTGAAGAACTTCACGAAAAAATAAAATTAAACGTTTGGGTTAACCCATATTCTGCTGTGTTGGAAAAGCCAACCTGTCAGATATTGCAGCAGTTTGAGTGCTATAGTGATTTGACATCAGATTCTGCGATAAAAGAAAACTTTGCAACTAAGAGGTTACTATTAGAATTTTGGGGTCAGCTAAGAGACGAATTTGAAGTTTTGTCATATAAATCGAAAATCATCCTTCTGCCCTTTGCAACAACTTATGTGGATCAGGACTCTCTGCCTATGTGACTACTAAAATGAAATACAGATCCCGCCTAAATGCAGAGCCAGATATTTGGTTGCAGCTGTCCTAAATTCAACCAGAACATTGTGTGAATCAAAACAGTTCCACCCCTCTCATTAGAATCTACACTTGAGGTCTATACTTTAGCGTTCTTTTTTGCGCCAAGTGGCTTTTATCATCTCTGAAAATGATTTAAATACCATATACATTCGGATAATATATTGTGGATTCACAATACCTGTTTTGAATTCGTTATCAAATGTGTTGCCTTATATTATTTAGTTAAGTAAATTCCTTATTTCTCTGAGATTAGTTTAGAAAATAAATTCCAAATTAAATAAAACTCGATGTTTAACATGTATATATTCTTAAACATTGATTTCCATCTCAAATACTGCTGTCATTCTGTTTAGTACCCATGTAGGTGCTAGGGTAAAATATCGTCTGCCTTATGCCAAAGACAATTATGTGCAAAATTGATGTTTTGAGAAAACTATATTTAAAGCTCCAATTTTTAATTACTTTCTATGGAAAAAAATAATGTTTGGTATCAGGGCAACGATAGTGCTCCTTGATGAATTTCTGTTGTGAAAAGTGCTCCTAGATTTTAAGAGTTTGGGAACTACTTGTTTGGCCTGTACCAGTGATCTATTCATTAATAAGCCTGATCATTTACACGTTTTAATTTATGACAGATGGTAAGGAGGTGAAACTTTCCTATCAGGAATGAGGTAAACATATTTCCTCTCAGGTGGACTATGAAAATGCAATACTCGTAACACATCTGAAACAAGTGTTCTGAAATTATTATTCAGGTCACATTATTACCTGGCAAGAATGAAAGAGTAGAAAACTAGAGGTTACTCTTATATTTAAATTGATATACAATAGTATCTACACGATTATTTTTACGAATGAACCCTCTCGCCTATATAGTTTTACCAAGCATAACAGTTGTCCAGGGGGTGTGAGGGCCATTGTATGACCTAGTTCTGTAACATAGGCTCCAACACAGCAGTGGCGAGAATGCGTGGAGCTCTTGACTGTAAGGTTACCGTCCTGCAGTTTGAGAGAAAAGAGAGCTTGGGAATTACAATGACTTAATGTGTATCGATGGTTGGGACGACGATCAATTGGATCCTCCGGGGCAGAATCAACTTTAGAATAAAGTATAACCGAATATAGAAATAGCTTAACCACTCAACCAATGGGAGTGTAGGGTCTTCCACCAATGGGGTATAATCACCCCCTGTTCTTTAAAGATAGGGATATAAAATGACCATCTTTTACAAATCAAGAAGGATCTGCCTACAAAGCTTTATTTGGAGTAGAACCCTACAGTTCATACTACTCTTGTGGAAATAATCGCTGAAGAAAATGCAGTTGATCTTCTGTCAGGTTATTAGGCTATTCATTTCAATGTTGGCGTTGCCGTGTGGGTTGACAATATTTAATTGAATTTGCTATTGTGTTCAAAGGAATGGTAATAATTTGTTATAATTTAGTTCAAAGATGTTTATGATAGATACAGTGTTCATAGGCTCCAAAAGACTGAGGTTGAAAGCGCACACCTGGTGTTGAATGCCACAACTAAGAGTGGGCCTCCAACTGTGGAGGATAGAGACTGCCACGCCTGAGTAAGTCACTTTGCCTCTTAGAGACCAACAGGTAAGATGTTTGACGAGGTTATATTTTATTGCAGTGGTTCGTTGTGTTTTGTTTGCTATTTCGCACCTTGTTAATAGAAAACAATACAGCCCACAAAGTTTGGTTAGAGTTGCAATCACGGTAAAGATTCTGAAAGTCCAGTTAAGTCCGTGGTTTCAACATACGGTAAGCCATAATATGTTGTATTCCTAATTTTCCAATTCATATATAATCAAATACCCGAATAAGTAATAAATCTAACCAAGCAATCCCAATACAATGACAACATTCTCAATAAATAATGCTAATACTAAACTAAATAAAGAATTATTATTAGCACCGCGTCTTACTACCATTCGGGTTATACGCACTTACGCTAATGTGTAATGGTAGGGTGATTGTGAGATGAAATGGAGGACCTACAGTTTAACGTGGAATCCGAACCACGGTGGAGGCCTGGCATTCCCCACATTCACAAGATGTCTTGTCAGAGGTGAAGGAAGGGTTTGGTAATCAGATAAATTTGTGTCGGGACTGAGGATTGAACCCCGGCCGCCAGCATAGAAGTCTGACACCTTACCCCTAGACCACCAGGTCACCCCTAAATAAAGAAGTAAATCAATAAAAATAAATACTATTTGATACAAATCTGCATTTACTAGTAATTATGGCAGTTAATAAGATACAAATAATAATATTTGATACATCAGTAAGCAGCCGACGTTCATAATTGAAAACAAAAAACTGTAAACAAATTGACTACACTTTGATAAAAGCACTCGTTACATGAAATGAAATAATAGTACATAATGTGAAATAAATATGCAGGAAAATAGTAACACAGCTTACCAAACAACTTAAGTGATTTGATGGATGCAGTTGAAAAGACATAATATTGAAAAAATGGGCATCATTGCTCTCCAAAGAGCATGAAGCTTCACCGAAATATTATCAGATCGTGATTGTTTTTTAATAGTTTCAGCTTCAAACAATAGTCAGCGCTGTTTTTGTCCTCACATTTTAGCCAATGTAATCTAATTGCTAGCTAGTACCTACACAACATTTCTTTTTTCGCGTTGTCTCCGTATTAGTATCAACAAAAATATGTAAAATTAGGACATCAAAAACAGAGGCCTTCTTCTTTATAATAATTCCTTCTTGTACAATACCAAGCTAAATATGGTAATAATAAATACAAATCAGTAAAGTCGTTTACAAGCAAAACACAAGATAAGTGAAACGATGTAGCAAACATCGTTAAAGAAACTTATTTAAAAAAACTTGCGCATCCTATAATTTTAGTTCTGTAATCCCAACGCTTATCGAACCCCTCCCTCTTTAGGCTTTACTCATATACCTATGCCAAATTTAAATTTTTTCTACTCCCTCAATAAGAGGTTGTTCCTATTAGTTTTGAAAATGTCTACTCTCCATTATTTCCTCTAGAATCCCAAGCTGGCAAATTGATTATTTTCAATCTCTTCTGGATATTTGGGGCTGTATTTCAACATTTATGAAAATATTATAAACTCATATCCTACCGAGAAGATGTTTTCTATTAGGCTTAGAAAGTTAAGCCCTCTTTCTCCTTACACTTCTCCTCCCCCCCCCCCCTTATTCCCCCTGGTCATACATTTTTCTATTTTGAAATATCTATACTTGTATAACTGTTTACGATTGAACTTAAGTCTTCCAAACAAATTTCACTTTTTTACAATAATGAGAAGAGTAGTTTCTCCGACTAGTTTTGGAATTCTTGAAGTCTTCACTAAACCTCACTTAAAGATGTCAAATTTTTAAGTCTTAGATTATAGTTTTCCTTGATCCTTACACAAAATTCCATTTTATATTTATACTCTTAACCCCCATTTCGCGGAATCCCACTTTAAAATGTAAAATTTTAAGAGTGTTTTGGTTATTTTGAGGGGTACCTCTACCGGCCGGAAGGGTTTCAGTCTTCTGCCACACTGAAAGGTAGACTGGTTTTAGAAAGGTTGGAAGCCAACCTTACTTCACTAACTTTCATCTATATATGTCAAATTTAAAACACATTTGGCTATTTGAAGTGATTTTTCAACCTTCCTGCCAAATCCCTTTTAGCTCGTGAACAGTAATGATTTGAAATTAATGAATCTCTATTTATAGCTTGTAATTCTTCTCTTGTCAACAATAAGATGTTGATGGTCGAATGATCTTAATAGATGGTAGTTCTATGGACTGACAGAAATTTATTCTTTTAGCAACTTTTACAAGTTTCTATGAGGAGTTTGGTGCAAGAAGTGTCTAATTATATACCATTCCCACTGTAGTAAGAAGTTGTTGTTAAAACGTCATAGCTACGAAGATATGTTCTATGATTAGTAAGCACATTCATATGTCAAAATTATAATTTGTACTTAAAATAATAATTTTGCTCCTGATTTTATTTTGGTATTTAAGTATCTCGAGCTAATTCTACCCAGTCCACCTTATTACAGACTCACGTAAAGGTCTTTGTAATGTTATCTTCCCATATGAATCTAGGTCTTCCAAATTGTATTTTCTTATTACGTTTGCCAGTCAATTTTTTAATTTAATATTATTTATGTTAAAATAAATGTAGCTAATTAGAAAGCCAACAAATAATAATTGAAATATCTGTTTGGCGCTTTCTCTTTTGGCCCATTTTTTATCAGCGATATGAATTTTAAAATAAAAATAATTTCTGTTTTATTTGATTACTTAAAATGCTCTTTTATATTAAAATTTACGAGCACGAATTAGGTTAAAGTAGGAAAATCAAATCAACGAATTAATATACAATCAAATAGGCCTTCATTAATAAATTTTAATTTCATATGGAACTATCCTCCACTTTTATAACATTTATGTACAGTATCTTATTTTTTATGTTGTATTATAAATATACCGAGGGGTTATAAATGTGATTTATCGTCAACTTTCCATTAAAATGACAAACAAAGTGTAGTTAAAATGTTCTGCAGCTCCACGATTTAAGAAGAATGTATTACTGGGAAATTTAAATGTACTTTATACGCTACAAAATACGTAAATGCATTAGGTGAAAACATTGATTTCCACAAATGTAAATATATTTTAGATGGTGTTTCGTATCACATGAACTAATCATGGCATTAATTAATTGTTGGCATTATGAAAATGTGAACAGCAAAACATTTTTGAGTACATTGTTTGATTTAGTTCCACAACTTTAAATTGAAATTTGATTTTAATGTAGTATGTGTCATAAACACATTGGCCTATGATAACTACAATTCAAACAAGCCAAAAAATAATTTCAAAGTATGTTTTGTTGAAAATGTTTAAATAAGCCTACTCCGAACTATCTTAAACACAGCACTTCTTATACTTTATTACGATTTAGGACTACATTAATTTTTCCAAATTTTCTCCAAAAAATAGAAAAAATTCATACAATCCTGTATAAAAAAGGTATAGCTTGTAATTTCTATAGTTGACTAAATATCGGGCACTTAGAAACGAGAGAAAGATTTCTATTAAAGTATATATACACCTATTTACATATATAACGTTAATGTATATCTCAAACGAGTGGTTAGAAAGGGTACTAAAAATAAAACAATCGAAAAAACTAAATTAAAAATATAGTATATAACTTGTTTTCAAAATTCTAAACACATGCACACAGAAGAATTTAAGCTTTCACAAAACGGCTTTTCACTGTCCCCTACATATGATCACTATGTATGTATTTATTCATATCTTAAATGCTGTATATATAAAGCAAATATAGAGAGAGTTTAATGTTCAACAGATATTACATATGTTTAATCCTTAGTTATTATGAACATATTTTTAAAAGTTAAGCTGAAATATCAATAAAAATAAATTAAGTAAAACATTTTTGCAACTAATAAAATGCTATCGAAATACTTATATATGACAATAAATATATCACTAAAACAGCCGATAGATATAACCTAAATAATAAATATTCAAAAGATATTAAACGGGTCCTAAGTCACTAATAACAGTAGGCCTAATTCTAAAATGTAGTAAAAGCGTAATTAGTTATATTGTTTACGACCAAATAAGAAGAGGAGAAAAATAATGTATTCTTAATTATTACCAATATCGGAAAATTCATAACAAGGTAGAGGATTGAGTAGATATTTTTACCTTGGTCAATTGATACGGCACCCGCCCACTGTGCGCCACAAACAACGCACAAGACGCAGCACGTCGCAATCACCGGATTAAAGAAACGCATGGTACACCACACACCGCTCAGCGACTCTACAGATCAACCACAACTGTGGAGTTGTCCGCTCTAGGACATGTTAATATAGAGCCAACAAACCACACTGGATAGTACTGTAAGGAAGAGTTAGATTGACCCTAACATAACAACTGTAGAGTTTTCCGCTCTAGAACAAGTTAATATAGATCCAACATACCTCACTAGATAGTGATGTAAGGAAGCGAAAAATTGACAATAATATAACAAAACTGTATAGCTGTCTGATCTGGGACGTAAAAATATAGAGCCAGTATGCTAGCAGAGTGAATTAAAGGAAGTTGGATAGAATAAAAATTTCAATTAGAGAATCTAACATGGAAAGAATTGCTGGTAGTTTCCTCTACTGCCCTATATTGAGGATATATACTAATAAAATATATAGCCTTATATACCTGTCTACCCCTTACTATGGATGTATATCAATACAAGATATAGCCTTCTTCTCTTCTTTACCCCATAACTTGGAAAACTACTAATACAATATATAGCCTTCTTTCCCTTACTACCCCCTACTGTGGATATATACTAATACAAGATATAGCCTTCTTCCGTTCTTTACCCACTACTGTGGATATATACTAGAACAAGATATAGTCTTCTTTCCTTCTTTACCCCTACTGTGGATATATACTAATACAAGATATAGTCTTCTTTCCTTCTTTTCCCCCTACTGTGGATATATACTAATACAAGGTAAAGCCTTCTTTACCTCTCTACCCCCTACTGTGGATATATACTAATACAAGATATAGCCCTCTTCCGTTCTTTACCCCCTACTGTGGAAATATACTAAAACAAGTTATATACTTCTTTCCCTCTCTCCCCCTTCTGTGGATATATACTAATACAAGGTAAAGCCTTCTTTACCTCTCTCCCACTTCTGTGGATATATACTAATACAAGGTATAGCCTTCTTTACCTCTCTCCCCCTACTGTGGATATATACTAATAAAAGATATAGTCTTCTTTACTTCTTTAACCCTACTGTGGATATACACTAATACAAAGTATAGATTTCTTTCCGTCTCTACCCCTTACTGTGGATATATACTAATACAAAGTATAGATTTCTTTCCCTCTCTACCCCCTACTGTTGATATATACTAATAAAAGATATAGGCTTCTTCCCCTCTACTGTGGATTTATAATAATACAAGATATAGCCTTCTTCCCTCTCTAACCCTAGTGTGGATATATACTAATAAAAGATATAGTCTTCTTTCCTTCTTTACCCCCTACTATGGATATATACGAATACAAGATTTAGTCTTCTTTCCTTCTTTACCCCCTACTGTGGAAATATAATAATACAAGTTATAGTCTTCTTTCCATCTTTATCCACAACTGTGGATATATAATAATACAAGATTTAGTCTTCTTTCCTTCTTTACCCCCTACTGTGGATATATACTAATACAACATATAGTCTTCTTTCCTTCTTTACCCACAACTGTGGATATATAATAATACAAGATATAGTCTTCTTTCCTTATTTACCCCCTACTGTGGATATATAATAATACAAGTTATAGTCTTCTTTCCTTCTTTACCCCCTACTGTGGATATATACTAATACAATATATAGTCTTCTTTCCTTATTTACCCCCTACTGTGAATATATAATAATACAAGCTATAGTCTTCTTTCCTTCTTTACCCCCTACTAGGAATATATAATAATACAAGGTATAGTCTTCTTTCGTTCTTTACCCTCTACTGTGGATTTATAATAATACAAGATATAGTTATCTTTCCTTCTTTATGTGGATATATAATAATACATGATATAGTCTTCTTTCCTGCTTTACCCCCTACTGTGGATATATACTAATACAAGTTATAGTCTTCTTTCCTTCTTTACCCCCTACTGTGGATATATAATAATACAAAATAAAGTCTTCTTTCCTTCTTTACCCCCTACTGTGGATATATAATAATACAAGGTATAGTCTTCTTTCGTTCTTTACCCTCTACTGTGGATTTATAATAATATAAGATATAGAGATCTTTCCTTCTTTACTGTAGATATATAATAATACAAGTTATAGTTTTCATTCCTTCTTTACCCCCTACTCTGGAAATATACTAATACAAGATATAGTCTTCTTTCCTTCTTTACTGTGGATATATACTAATACAAGTTATAGTCTTCTTTCCTTCTTTACCCATACTGTGGATATATACTAATACAAGATATAATCTTCTTTCCTTCTTTACCCCCTACTGTGGATATATAATAAAACAAGTTATAGTCTTCTTTCCTTCTTTACCCCCTACTGTGGATATATAATAATACAAGGTATAGTATTCTTTCCTTCTTTACCCACAACTGTGGATATATAATAATACAAGTTATAGTCTTCTTTCCTTCTTTACCCCCTACTGTGGATATATACTAATACAAGATATAGTATTCTTTCCTTCTTTACCCCCTACTGTGGATATATAATAATACAAGTTATAGTCTTCATTTCTTTTTTACCCTCTACTGTGGATATATACTAATACAAGATATAGTCTTCTTTCCTTCTTAACCACCTACTGTGGATATATAATAATAAAAGATATAGTCTTCTTTCCTTATTTACCCCTACTGTGGATATATACTAATACAAGATATAGTCTTCTTTCCTTCTCTACCACCTACTGTGGATATATACTAATAAAAGATATAGTCTTCTTTCCCTCTTTACCCCCTACTGTGGATATATAATAATACAAGATATAGTCTTCTTTCCTTCTTTATCCCCAACTGTGGATATATACTAATAATAGATATAGCCTTCTTTCCTTCTTTACTGTGGATATATACTAATACAAGTTATAGTCTTCTTTCCTTCTTTACCCCCTACTGTGGATATATACTAATACAAGATATAGTCTTCTTTCCCTCTTTACCCCCTACTGTGGATATATAATAATACAAGTTATAGTCTTCATTTCTTTTTTACCCTCTACTGTGGATATATACTAATACAAGATATAGTTTTCTTTCCTTCTTTACCCACAATTGTGGTTATATAATAATACAAGTTATAGTCTTCTTTCCTTCTTTTCCCCCTACTGTGGATATATACTAATACAAGATATAGTCTTCTTTCCTTCTTAACCACCTACTGTGGATATATAATAATAAAAGATATAGTCTTCTTTCCTTATTTACCCCTACTGTGGATATATACTAATACAAGATATAGTCTTCTTTCCTTCTCTACCACCTACTGTGGATATATACTAATAAAAGATATAGTCTTCTTTCCCTCTTTACCCCCTACTGTGGATATATAATAATACAAGATATAGTCTTCTTTCCTTCTTTACCCCCTACTGTGGATATATACTAGAACAAGATATAGTCTTCTTTCCTTCTTTACCCCTACTGTGAATATATACTAATACAAGATATAGTCTTCTTTCCTTCTTTTCACCCTACTGTGGATATATACTAATACAAGATATAGTCTGCTTTCCTTCTTTATCCACTAATGTGGATATATACTAATAAAAGGTATAGCCTTCTTTCCTTCTTTACCCACTACTGTAGATAAATATTAATAAAAGATATAGTCTTCTTTCCCTCCTTACCCCCTACTGTGGATATATACTAATACAAGATATAGTCTGCTTTCCTTCTTTATCCACTAATGTGGATATATACTAATAAAAGGTATAGCCTTCTTTCCTTCTTTACCCACTACTGTGGATAAATATTTATAAAAGATATAGTCTTCTTTCCCTCCTTACCCCCTACTGTGAATATATACTAATACAAGATATAGTCTTCTTTCCTTCTTTATCCCCAACTGTGGATATATACTAATAATAGATATAGCCTTCTTTCCTTCTTTACCCTCTACTGTGGATATATACTAATACAAGATATAGTCTTCTTTCCTTCTTTACCACCTACTGTGGATATATACTAATACAAGATATAGTCTTCTTTCCCTCTTTTCTTCCTACTGTGGATATATACAAATACAAGATATAGGCTTCTTTCCTTCTTTTCCCCCTACTGTGGATATATAATAATACAAGTTATATTTTTCATTCATTCTTTACCCCTACTGTGTATATATAATAATACAAGCTATAGTCTTCTTTCCTTCTTTACCCCTTACTGTTGATAAATACTAATACAAGATATAGTCTTCTTTCCTTCTTTATCCCCTATTGTGGATATATACTAAGGTACCTGAGGCAAATAAGGCCCACCTTATTTAAAAATCGAATAATTTATATAAGTGCTAGGATTAATGGAAATGACAATGTTAATATTAAAGTTTGTTGTATTATTAATTAGAAAAAACACAAATAAAAACAAATCTTAGCATAATTTAAATTTTAACCAACATTTAATAAAACACTATGTTTGGGCCTTATTAAACCATGGTAGTTTAATAAAGCCCATGAACAAAATCAAATATTTGAAAAAGAAAATAACAATTATTTGGCACTTTTGCATGGGAACTAAGTTGAGATCATCTTTAATCATAATTATAGCTTAAAAACATTACACAAATACGTCACGTTCTTCTTTGGTGAGACCAACACACTCCTCATGGTACCAATGAAGACAATGTGAGCATTGCCTCACATCAGCAACCTTTTCTTCTCTGCATCCATGACAATACCATCCGTCTTTTGATGCTCTATTTGTTCCTTTACTTTTCTTTGTTTTTTCCTGTTTATTAGTGGTAGCCTTCTTTTTACTACTATCCTTTTCTTTGAAAAGTTTTTTGGTCATTCTCTGGCCCTGATAATTTAATGCTTTTCTTCTTGGTTTTGCCTTCACAACTGCATAATTTGGCGTTGGCATTAACTCGTGAAACGGGGACTTCAAAAAATCCTTTGTTTTTAGATTTGCCAATGGAATCTCATCATCGGATTTATCTGAAATACCATGTAGTGGATTAGGAGATGTTCTTACTGGTACTGTTATTGTTGCGGCTTCTTCTGATGTCTGTTCCCATCTTGGCACTGACGCAATAATTTCACTGTCGGAATCTGAAGATGATGAGCTGTAGATTTGAACTGGACGCTTTTGATGCCTTGGCTGACAGGCATAAGGCTCGGGTTCACTGTCAGAATATTTGGACGTCCTCTAACATTCAACTCAGAAGTGGTCGGAATTGGTGAAATATCTAGAGTATTTTCTTCAATTCTCATACTTTGAGAATGTGGCTCAGGAATTTCTGTTAATACAGATGGTGCAAATGCTTCTTCAGGAATGGCGTTAGGATTAAATGGATACAGGCCAGTTGTCCTGAATCCACTGATAATATTAGAGTGGGTCATACACTTTGACCAGACTTTACTCAGAAATGTGTTAAAACGCGCTTTGGTCAGTCTTTTATTAGGCTTTTGGAGCATGAACAACAAGAGTTCTTGGTCACAATGATGCTCGAATGATCTGTAGACAGCTTTGTCAAGAGGCTGTAGCTCGTGAGTGGTGTTTGAAGGAAGGCAGTACAGCAAAATATTATTATTCTCTGCAGCGTCAACTATAAGATAATCTAAGTGCGACGATACCCCATCAAAAATCAGTAGACATTTTCCAGGAGCTTTGTGTTTTCCAAGATGCTTAATGAATTCAATGCCTTCGGTGCCATTCTTACTAAACTCCCTGCAGGCAAATTGTCATCCAACTCATGCTTATGCCTTTTACCTTTGAAGATAATCATAGGTGGAATAGCAGCCCCTACTGCATTTACACAACCAACAACAGTGACACTCTCTGCATGTTCTTAAGAAACCATATGTACTCTTCGAGAACCTTTTTGCGCTAAGACTGACTGTTGTTTATGTATCGTGAGACGACATCCCTTTTCATCCATGTTGTAGAGGCTTTCTGGATGATTATTAATGTCTAACTCCTCATAAAGCTTCTCGACTCCATCAAAGTGCTGATTCACTATGGCTTTATTTAGTTTTTGAGCTCAAGCAGGATTCAAAAATTGGGTTATACGTTTGGAAATGTTTGGGTTTCTCCTTAAAAACAACTTAAACCAATCTTTTCCCGTGAGACCACTTTCTTTATTGAAGTTATTCTTAATTTTATTTTGTTCACAAAATATTAATGTTTGCCTTCGTATAGCTTTTGGAGTTAAAGGGACACCAATTGAAGCAAACTTTACTATTCTTTCTACTAAGGTCTTCTCTTGTTATTTTGTTAGCACAGTCTTTCTTCCTAAGCTTTTCGTCGTCTTCTCTGTCTTCAAATGGTTCCTCAATGTTCTTCTAGGCACTCCATAGCGTTCTGACGCTGCACGTTGAGATAGTTGTCCTCTTTGTACAGCTTTCATAGCAGCTTCCAGACTTTCATCAGTCTAAAGACTTCGTTTCTTCCTGACTTCTGACATTTTCAGGGGCCTATGGCAACAAAATAAGTGACTATCACGATCAATCACTAAAAAATAAAATCACAAATTATAGCAGTTTAATCCTTTTGCACTCAGCTCTTTTTCTCTATTCCTTGCTAAAGCACTCATGCCTATTCTCATGTATTTGCCCCTTAAAATTGAAGTTTTAGAACATATAATCATTAAAAAGATCACATACCTTTTATATATCTAATATTGAAGAATTCTAGATAATATATATGTTATCAAGAAATATACTACAAATATTTATTAAGAAAATTTAAAAATTTGAAAAATTGAAAAAACCAAATTAAAATCTTTAAATTAGAGATAATAAAGTAACTTAATTTTTTTTTCTTTATCAACCAACCTGAAAGAAGTAACATTTATTTCTGAACAGTTCTGATAAAAGTTTGCTGTCTTTAACATTATTTGATTATGAAATAAATCACTTTTTTTTTAAACTAATGTATTCGGTCTCGTTTAAGGGTTTAATAAGGCCCACCAACAAATTTACTGGGCCTTATTAGCCGCGGAATAGTAGATTAGATTACAACTATTTTCACGTAAAATATGAATTCAAATCAATTAAAACAATCTTAATTATAAAACTTTAAATTGAAATAATAATTGTAATATAAAATCAATGTGAAAAGAACAAACTATTAAATAAAACTAACGAATTTTAACTTCGCACTTTTATAAAACGGAGAGACACAACCACCTCACAGAAAGGTCTCGGCCAAACTGACAAGATGGCGCCGCTAGTAAATATCGCTCCACTGAGTTGTCATTGTACTGTGTCTTTGGTGTGTGTGGAAAAAACCCAACCTGCGCAACTGACGGTAAATGTTATTTTTTCAAAGTGGGCCTTATTAGACCCTGGGCCTTATTTGCCTCAGGTACCTTAATACAAGATATAGTCTTCTTTCCTTCTTTACCCCCTACTGTGGATATATAATAATACAAGTTATAGTCTTCTTTCCTTCTTTACCCCTACTGTGG